>JAOTOL010001574.1:1777500-2031275 GCA_034440575.1 Imbricaverruca yamaguchii
AGCAGACCTTGGTGCCGGCATGGGGTCGGGCGGACCATATAGGACGTGGGATGGAGCCTTCACCTGCGACCACCGTCAGCACTGCCGTCACTGTCAGCCGAAGGGTGAGGGAGAGAGGGAGGGAGGAAGAGACGGTGATAAGAAGAGGGAAGAGGGAGAGAGAAGAGGGAGAGGGAGAGAGAAGGAGAGAAGAGGGAGAGAGGAGGGGAGAGGGAGAGAGGGAGAGAGAGAAGAGGGAGAGAGAGAGAGAGAGAAGAGGGGAGAGAGAGAGGAGAGGGAGAGAGGAGGAGAGAGAGAGAGAGAGAGAGAGAGAGAGAGGGAGAGAGAGAGGAGAGGAGAGAGAGATAGAGAAGAGAGAGAGAGGGAGAGAGAGAGAGAGAGAGAGAGAGAGAGAGAGAGAGAGAGAGAGAGAGAGAGAGAGAGAGAGAGAGAGAGAGAGAGAGAGAGAGAGAGAGAGAGAGAGAGAGAGAGAGAGAGAGAGAGAGAGAGAGAGAGAGAGAGAGAGAGAGAGAGAGAGAGAGAGAGAGAGAGAGAGACAGAGAGAGGGAGAGGAGGAGAAGAGACCAATTTATGGAGAGGATATCTTGGGGAAGTGAAAGCAACTGGTGGGGAGATGAGGGGAGATCTAGTGACGGAAAATCTTGGCATGTCGTGTGGTGATGTTCGGAATGCAAAGCAAAATGCAACAGAGAACCACTGAATCTGTTGCTAAGGAAGGGTTCTTCGGGTTGTAAAGTCATAATGCTTTTGTAGTTATCCACAACAGCTCGTATCTTGCACACCGGTAAGTTACTCAGTCTTCTACGCTCGAAATTTAATTTCTCTTCTTCATTATTCCCCCAGTAACATCATTTATAGTCTATTGAATGGGACCTTTGAAGCTGGGCCTGCCATGGATTGGAAGCCCGAACGCAAAGCGATGATAAATCACCGCGCTTACGAAGCATAGCACCGGCACAAAAACCGAGATCGTGTGGTAGTTTCGTCTTGTTGTCGATTTCCGCCCAGATAATGTCAATCCGGTCAATAGTTACTAGCTCCCTAGGTCGGCGCACCATCAACGGCGCATGGTGTTCCACACTATCCAGGATATGAGCTGCGCTCGGCGCGCCAGCTCTGTGGTGCTGGCGATTGCGAGTGCAGCAGGAAACTTGGCCAGCTGCTGGCAACCACTGACTCTCCGGGGCCGCGCGCGATCAGATGCGCCCACACTCCCCGCTGAAGTTCCCGCGCTCACCGCCTCGCGGCGTTCAAGTTACCAACTGGCGGGGATGGCGGCGGGTGTGCCTCTCAGCACCGTCTTTCCGAGAGAAAGTCCTTGGCAATTAGCGTAGTGATGAAGCCCTCTTCCGGTGGGCTGATCTATTATGAGCTGAAGCAGCCATCAGGTACACAGTTTATCATCGAGCCCTTCCCAGACACACAGTTTCACCGAACATTCACTGTCCGATAAAATAGTCACCATTTCCCTTGGATCTTAGCTACTCGAGCAGCTCACCAGTTTCCTACCCGGCAGCCAAGCAGAGCATGACATCTAGCATAATTCCGTTCCGCTGCGAACATTTCCTCAGAACTCTTGGCCATGCAGGCCCGATTCTCCTCCGGCGCGCACTGCACGCCTCACAGACTTCCGGGCGAAACTGGACAGCAGTGCGCCGTGGGCACCGCACGAGCCGTTGAGCAACACCTGCGGGAGACGGACAAACAATCGGTCACGAGTGTGGTCGATGGGATGGGAGACTCTGACCAAATAGTGCCGACGCGTGGCAGGTGGCGCTTTCGCCGACCGTCGGACATGGTACGCGGGACGGCATTTCGGTCCTCTGAGGCCGACCCGCGGGCATGGGTCGTGAAGACGACGGCGGCTGACAATGGGGGCCGGCACACCGCTCGTCCTGTCAGCTGGGGTGCTGCTGTGACCCGTGGGGATGGGTCGTGAAGACGACGGCGGCTGACCGGGGGCGGCGGAGGCACACCGTCCGTCTTGTCAGTTGGGGTGCTGTGGGGATGGACACGAGAAGAATTCATACATGGAAAAGGAGTCTGTGAGATTTAGAAATTCAACGGATGAATAGGGGGAAGAAGATGGAGACAAAGAGGGAAGAGAGAAAGAGAGGAGGGAGAAGGGGAGAAAAGAGAATAAAGAAGGTGCATAGAAAGACAATGATTGAGCGAGAATCAACGAAAAAAATGAAAGGGAATGGGAGAGAGGAATCAAGAAAGAAAGAGAGAGAGAGAGAGAGAGAGAGAGAGGGAGAGATATGCAGAGACTGAGACAGAGACAGAGACAAAGACAGGGAGAAGAAGACACCTACCCAGTAGTAACTACATGCAATGTATGCATCATATGCACTAGTGGTGTGTCACGACGCTGCTGTAAAAATGTCGCAAAAAGCGTCTCGTGACAGCCTCGCAAGTCGGACAGGCCTGTCCCTGACCTCAATCATCGCATCTCACAGAAGATGTGGGGACCGGACCGGTTCAGGCTATCCGGACACGCGAGGTGACGGCTACTCCCTCCGTTCCGGATCGCAGAGCAGCTGGCTGTCGGCTGCTGGCCCGGCCGGCATCACTGCGTGTCGTCCCATCGGTAGCTGTAGTCGGGGAGCGTGGCCGTGGTCGGACTTGACCTTTGCTGGTGGTAATGATGGCGGGCTGATCAATCGTCACGTCGTACGCAGTGTGTGCCCCGGTCTGGCCGAATGACCCTACTATCTGTTTGGCGAATTTGGTGCCGAGTGACCCCACCACCCCTTGGACCCACTCGTCAGCGAACAAGGAAGCGCCAACAAAGAGATTATGGTGAAATATGCTGGTAATGATATCCCCACGAAGTAAAACAATCCATAATGTCCTTCATCTGAATGAGGTGCAGAATCTAGCATTAACCCTTTCATGGTTAGGTCTTTCATGTCAAATCTTCCCACCCCGTCTCGGGGGCGGGGGCGGGGGCGGTTGAAGACCCCCCTCTAAAATCCAAACTAAGCATCGCGCGAAAACGGAAGAGGTGTCATCTGAAAGCGCTCGATGAGTAGGGTCCGGGTCCACCTCCCAAAACACTTTCCCCCAAAAAGTGACGTCACCAGGGGGCTAGATTTTCACGACTTTTCACGACTTACATTATGTTTTTGACTATGGGGGTTTCATTTTGCAGGATATATGAAAAACAAAATTTATTTGGAATGAGAAAAGGACAGCGAAATCGACCAGTGTTACAATTTTTTTGCCCCCCACCCCAATTATTTTTGAAACTTCAAAATTTTGGGTTTTCAAGTATTCTTTAATTTTCCTCTTCCAATGGGTGCAGCAGACCGAGAAACGTTGTTGGAAGTCAACTTGCCCTAATAAAAAATGCTTAATTTAGCCAGAATCCTGTATTTAAACTGCAATTTAGCAATTACCCAAAATTTACATATAGTCAAAAACGATAAAAAAGAGAAAAATTCTACTCATACGTTTTCTTGCACCCATAAAGATAAGCAAACGCTGAAAGTCTCATTAAAATATCTATATCCGTTAAAGCGTGACGACTGGTTGAACTTCTTTGGAGGTGACCTCACTTGACCTTGACTAACTCGTTGACCCTAGATGACCTGACCTGAACATTTTGAATCAGCATGTCAAATTGATGTGGGAAAAGGTATGCCAAATTTGGGCGCGCTGCCGCGCGCCGTTCGTCCGCTATCCGCGAAGAACTCGCGGGAGGGGGACGGTTGAAGACCCCCGAGACGGGACGGGTTAACACCCAGGAAATAATACAGTGTTGGGATATCCAGATGTCGGGTTAACGCCCAGGAAATAATACAGTGTTTGGGTATCTAGAGATGGTGTAACGCTCAGGAGAATGGTCGCCAACAACTCACTGCAAACGCAACACACCACAAACACGTTCGCTTTTCGTGTGGCCATTTGATACCGGGATACGGCACACAACACAGGAATGCATGTACATGTCTTCAAATACTCAGTGTTAAGGTGAAAATGTTAATTAATCAATTGGCACAGGATCCAGTGACAAATTTAAAGCCGTGGTCGTGTGAAGTGAAGCTGCTTGCTCTGTCAACCCTCCACTGGAAGTCTCAATTTGTGAGGCAAGGACGGATTCAGCGGGGGAGGAGGCACTGTGGGGAATGTGTCGGCTCCCCATGGAAGTGAGGCGTCTCCAAGAATGCTCGACCTCACACGCTTCCAAACCCAGCCCAAGATTTTTCAGCCACATCGCTCCTGTGAGAGGAATGGGCGACCTCTAAAGGAACGACTAGGTATGTTCGTGTACACACCCCCCTCCCCTCCCCGCTCAGCGGGTTTTCAGACTAGGGCGCCCGTCCGGGGTTGTTCGCAGCGGCGCTCCTCTGAACAAGTGTCTCCCCATGAAAAGTCCTGGATCCGCCCCTGGTGTAGGGAGGTGGCTGGTCAGTTGGGACAACTCCGCCCAGCCGGCTCCTGGTGCTGATGTCCCGGTGCTTGTGTCGCCTGCCTGGCCAGGGGGCCAAACATCGGCCTTCCTCGATGCCGTGCCGCTCCGCCCCCACTGTCACTGAGCTGTCGGACGACCCCCGTGCCGCACCTCCTGTCACCGCCCGTGTCCTCCCGTGCCGCTCCTCCCGTCACCGCCCGTGTCCTCCCGTGTCGCACCTGCTGCCACCGCCCGTGTCTTCCCGTGTCGCACCTGCTGCCACCGCCCGTGTCCTCCCGTGTCGCACCTCCTGTCACCGCCCGTGTCCTCCCGTGTCGCACCTCCTGTCACCGCCCGTGTCTTCCCGTGTCGCACCACCCCCGTTATCACTGAACCCTCGGATGGTGCCTATCCGCACCTGCTGTCACCGCTCGTGCTCTCCCCAGGTACTGTAACCATACCCTCCCGTGCCACGCCTGCTATCACCGCGCGTGTCCTCCTCGGGTACTGTAACCGTGCCCTGCTGTGCCCCGGCGCAGTGGCTTCCAGTGCCCTCTGCACGTGTCGTGACCGTGCCAGTCCGTGCCGGAGTGCCGAGGCCGCCCACGACTGTGGGACGCCGCCGGCAGCGGCGGCGGCAGCGGTGAGAAAAACACCGTCAGGTCACTGCTCCCAGAGTCTCAGCTGGCCTGGCGCAGCACGGCAGACGGCGAGCAAACGCGGCGCCGCCCGGACCGCCCCCTCCCCCAGTGTACCTCTGGTGACGCCCCCAGTGTACCTCTGGTGACCGCCGCTACCCCGTGATGTACCTCGGTGTGTCGGCACGAGTGTGGCACGAGTCGCCTCTGTACCGGGGTCTGTAGCAGGGCGGCCACCCTCGGTGTGGAGTGCACGAGTCGCCTCTGTACCGTGGTCTGTAGCAGGGCGGTCACCCCCGGTGTGGAGTGCACGAGTCGCCTCTGTACCGTGGTCTGTAGCAGGGCGGTCACCCCCGGTGTGGAGTGCACGAGTCGCCTCTGTACCGTGGTCTGTAGCAGGGCGGTCACCCCGGGGTGGGGCGAGTCGCCTCTGTACCGTGGTCTGTAGCAGGGCGGTCACCCCCGGTGTGGAGTGCACGAGTCGCCTCTGTATCGAGGTCTGTAGCAGGGCGGTCACCCTCGGTGTGGGTGCACGAGTCGCCTCTGTACCGTGGTCTGTAGCAGGGCGGTCACCCCGGTGTGGAGTGCACGAGTCGCCTCTGTACCGGGGTCTGTAGCAGGGCGGCCACCCTCGGTGTGGAGTGCACGAGTCGCCTCTGTATCGAGGTCTATAGCAGGGGCATCCATCCTCGGTGCGGCATGGTCTCTGTACCGAGGTCTGTAGCAGGGCGGCCACCCTCGGTGTGGCGTGCACGAGTCACGTGCTGCAGCGTCGTCAGGGGGCGACTTCAACAACTGCCGATGTGGTCCTTCAACGCCTGCCGATGTGCTCCCTTTCACCGGCGACTCTGACGGCCGAGTCGGTGTCGGCGCCCCCCGGCGGCTGCGTGTCGACACCGTCAGCGGCGTCCCCTCACGTGCCGGCCGGAGATGGCCGGCCAGATGGCCGTGGGCGAGCCGACGCCGTGACCGGCTCGTGTGTTACGCCACGCGGCTCCGGCCCAGCGGGCCACCCCGCCGCCTCACGGACACGCTGTTGTTGTCGATGCTCGCTGCGTCACAGCCGTCGAGTGCCGCCTCGACGGCTGTGATCGGATCAGCTGTGAGGTCATCCGCCGCCGTCGGCTTCGCGACAAGTACTCCGAAACCAGGCCGGCAGCGAGCTTAACTTGCAGACGTGCTGTGCGCCGCGACGCGCTTGGTTTACCAACCGCCAGCGGAAGAGGGGTAGCCGATGGGTGGATGGGGAGTGGTGTGGCGATGTGGAGTAGTTGCCTCTCTCTCTGTGTGACACGTCACTGGACATCAGTGACTGGCCAGTTAATGGTGTGGGTGGATGTGGGTGGAGTGAGTCAATGACCAGGGTATTCGGATCTGAGGAGTGAGAATTTTCCACCCCTGTCGACTTCACCCGTGCAAAACGAGAAAATATCAGGTACTCACGGCAGCACCTGATATACACTGGATACCCGCAGTGGCAGTGCTCGCCGCCTTCGATGGGTTTAATCCCAACAGACACGCAAACACCTCTTACTCTTGGCACGAATACCAACTCTCCCATGCACAAGCACGTACACGAGTTTACCGCCCGCGCCAGTCGCCATACTGAGCGCGTTCGAGGGTGACATCACACGACACGGACACGTACACGAGCTTACCGCCCGCACCTGCCGCCACACCGATCACATCCGATGGTGACATCGCATGACACAGGCACGTACACGGGTTTACCGCCTGCGCCTGTCGCCACACTGAGAGCTTTCGATGGTGACATCACGTGATCATCACGATGAATGTATCCCAATGCTCACCGTGGCAGACCCCATGCCACATCTATCACGTCTGCATATTTATCGTGTTGTGAATGTGGTGCCCATGGAATACGTCTGTGTTCATTACATTGCCGAGTACAGCTGTCATAGGCAGAGTCGTTGCGACGAATTCTCGTTGATAGAAAATGAGGGAGGGTGATCATTTCCGTGTAGCGCCTCAGGATACACGGCTCAGGCGTTTCAAACCTCAGCAAGCTTGAAAGATATGCTTCACGTTCTCCTTGCCGACGCCCATGCCCATGAGCATGACATTGTGCTAACCGCCGATCGACCAGCTCTCGCGGTATCGGGTTCACAGGCACGATCTGCCCTCAAGAAATCCCTCGAACCAGTGGTATGCCCCGTTGGCACGATAACCAGAGTGGTCCTCTGTTCACCGGGCCCCAGAAGTCGAGATGGTCCCAATCTGTGCACAACGTACTGCGGCGGAAACCTGACAGCAAGCGCGTGAACAAGGCTGGCCCACAGGGGACGAGTAGGGGTAAGTTCCTCGTCTCACCATCGAAATGTTGTGGGTTCGAGTCTCGCCTGTCGCTACCCTTCGCCCGTGATCAATCGGCGTGAGAGATTGGCGACGCTACATGACTCAACGGTCGATGTGTCGTAAAGCCGAAACACTGGAAGGCTGGCCCGCAATTGTGCCAACAATGGAGTACCTGTCGTGCATTAGCGCGTGTGTATGTGCGTGAGCATCACAAACTTCATCAAGTAAGTGATTAAAAATGATCCATTACTAATTTGTCACAGCATGGATCAGGCTCACTACGAAAAACGAAGATGTCTGCAAAATATCAAACCATTTTGTATTAAAGGGTTATTTTTGTAGATTCATTAGGAGGCTATACATAATAGCAGGCCGCAAAAGACATCGCATAACGATTACCCTCCCAACCACCGGCCTAACACAAGTTCACAGACACTAGCATGGTCACACGCAGGGACCCGTTCACACACCTAGGCACGTCCCCGGAACGTCCGGGCTATGCTAAGGCGAACGTCTACATGAGGTTTGGAGAACGTTTGCAGGAGGTTCGGCCGATGTTTGCAGGAAGCTCGGCGGACGTTTGCAGGAGGTTCGGCTAACGTGTACAGGAGGTTCGGCGGACGTTTGCAGGTGGTTCGCCGGATGTTTACAGGAGGTTCGGCGGACGCTTGCAGGAGGTTCGGCGGACGTTTACAAGTGGTTCGGCGGATGTTTACAGGAGGCTCGGCGGACGTTTACGGGAGGCTTGGCGGACATTTTCAAAGCGTAAGCGATCGACTGCGGGCCGGCTGGCGGCGTCTGCCGCCATTTCTGGGTCGCCGCGGCCGCGGCGGCGGCTCCTGTGATGCCGCCCTCGGTATCACAGGCCCACCGGCTGACAGCGCTCGCCGCAGCTGGGAAACGACAGCTTTACTCCTGCCCACCGGCCCATAAATCTGACGCAGCGGCAGAAGCGGCGCATGGGCCGGCTCTCCCGCGGAGAGTTCAGCGGCGGCTCGTTAACAAGGCAGCGACGCGCCGACTGCTGGCCGACCGCCGGAAACGGGTCACACAGTGCACACGGTGTCGGAGCCGGAGCGGGAGCCGGAGCCGGAGCGGGAGCCGGAGCGGGAGCCGGAGCGGGAGCCGGAGCGGGAGCCGGAGCGGGAGCCGGAGCGGGAGCCGGAGCGGGAGCCGGAGCGGGAGCCGGAGCGGGAGCCGGAGCGGGAGCCGGAGCGGGAGCCGGAGCGGGAGCCGGAGCGGGAGCCGGAGCGGGAGCCGGAGCGGGAGCCGGAGCGGGAGCCGGAGCGGGAGCCGGAGCGGGAGCCGGAGCGGGAGCCGGAGCGGGAGCCGGAGGAGCGGGAGCCGGAGCGGGAGCCGGAGCGGGAGCCGGAGCGGGAGCCGGAGCGGAGCCGGAGCGGGAGCCGGAGCCGGAGCCGGAGCGGGAGCCGGAGCGGGAGCCGGAGCGGGAGCCGGAGCGGGAGCCGGAGCGGGAGCCGGAGCGGGAGCCGGAGCGGGAGCCGGAGCGGGAGCCGGAGCGGGAGCCGGAGCGGGAGCCGGAGCGGGAGCCGGAGCGGGAGCCGGAGCGGGAGCCGGAGCGGGAGCCGGAGCGGGAGCGGGAGCGGGAGCGGGAGCGGGAGCCGGAGCGGGAGCCGGAGCGGGAGCCGGAGCGGGAGCGGGAGCGGGAGCGGAGCGGGAGAGCGGGCCGGAGCGGAGCCGGAGCGGGAGCCGGAGCGGGAGCCAGAGCGGGAGCCGGAGCGGGAGCGGGAGCCGGAGCGGGAGCCGGAGCGGGAGCCGGAACGGGAGCCGGAGCGGGAGCCTGAGCGGGAGCCGGAGCGGGAGCCGGAGCGGGAGCCAGACCATGACACGCCTGGTGTGTGTGAGCTCGTCCACACAACCTCAGACGACGCTCAGCCCGCGTACCCAACCAGTGACGAGACGTGACATTCTGGGACCGCGTCGTGATGCGGTGGGCGCCGTAACTGCCGTCGGCTGAGGCACACCCTACTAACGAAGGCGGGGTCTCGTCTGACGCGTGACCAATCTCCAATCAGTGGGCCGTGGGTCGTGGTGGGCGGGCCGGCACTTAACCCAGCACGACGCCCACCGGCCGCCGACGGTCCCCGCCCACAGCCACTCGGCAACACCGCGCCGCCGCTGAAGCCCGGTCAGAGGACGCCGGTGTAGCTCATCACACACACGGGTAATCACGGCACCGTTTGTTCTTATGTTGTATATGCATAGTGTGCATGCTGACCGTTGGTTCTTCTACAGCGACACGGGTATTGATCGCCGTGTGATTAATCGTATTCTGACAACACAGTGTCACCTACTACAGCCAGTGAACAATTAACCCATGGCAGAGCTTTGAAAGTTCGAAACGAGCCTGCTGGGCTCAGATGCTATTCACACCACCATTCATCACCACTGCCGAACAAAACACGCTGCTGAATAGAAAAAAAAACGCTGCAGGGCTACTTCGAGGTTTCTCCTTGACGCGATATTGAGTACAAAGTCATCCAATACCCCCAAGGACCGTACGTGTAACGAAATCCGGCGAGATGTCGCCACACAAAGCCGGGGACCCGATGGGCCATGGCGGGGACGAGTAGTCTAGGGGCAAGATGTTCGTCTCACAATCGAAAGGTTGTGGGTTCGAGTCTCACCTTCGCTACTCTTCGCCCGCGACCAATCGGGGAGACAATGGCGACGGCATGACTCGACGGTCGCTTCGTAAACCAATAACCAAGGACCACCGATGGGCCATGGCAATACGCCGCCACACAAAGCCGTGGACCCGATAGGCCATGACAACACACCGCCACACAAAGTCGTGGACCCAATGGGCCATGGCAATACGCCGTCACAGAAAGCCGGGGACCCGATGGACCACAGCGAGCGCGCTGGCACACGGCGAGGCACGGCGACACGTGGCGAGGAACGGCAACTCGTGGTGAGGCACGGCGACACGTGGTGAGGCACGGCGACACGTGACGAGGCACGGCGACACGTGGCGAGGCACGGCGACACGTGGTGAGGCACGGCGACACGTGGCGAGGCACGGCGACACGTGACGAGGAACGGCGACACGTGACGAGGAACGGCGACACGTGGCGAGGCACGGCGACACGTGGTGAAGAACAGCAATTCGTGACGAGACGCGTTTACTCGTGTTCGGCGGCCGGCGTGACGAGGCAGGTCTGCTCGTGGTCGGCGGCCGGCGTGACGCCGACCGGTGTGCACGCAACACGCGGACTCGGCCGTGACGCTTGGCCGATCGTCACGGCCGTCCGCGTCCCGAGGGTCGGCATTGGTCGTGATAGGAGGGGCTGTCGGCACAACGCCATCAGCACATCGAAAGGCGCTCGGCCGTGTCACCGAAGGCACGACGGCGGCAGGCGATAGTCACTCGCCTAGTTCACAGTACAGACTCGGCTGCACTGCTGTACCGGATGGCAAATCAGTAACGCGCTGATCACACACACGCAACAAACTGGCGTTCGTGAACACCTCGGATGATCAGATTTTGAAGCTAGTAATCTGGTAGAGCTTGAGATTGGAGGGGCTTGCTGATGCTACAGCAATGCCTGACATCCCCTTATGACGTTCCTCATCCTGTCCTATTTTTACATTCCACAGTATTCACTTAATAAGAACACACAATCTGTTTACATAACTCGAAGTGCAATGCATGTAATTATCCCGTTTGCTTTTGTGACGGGACTTCAATTGCATTCTCAGTCCATTCATCATCGCTATAACCCCGGAGTGATTTAGAAATAGTTTGAGATCTGGGAAGTCAGCGTGCCCAATCGAAGGTACATTCAGGCTCACGCAACGGAGTGAGATAAGTCATCTGAAGCGGAAGTTTCCTGCGTACGGAACCAGTTATGCTGTATTCTAGTTAGAGGCATTACAAATACTGGTGATGCTGCTAGTTCCAACATCTCGCACGTCACATACCACACTGCACTGAATAGGCAGCCGCGATCACGGTGGCAGCCGTGATCTAATTATCTGCACCCTGTCGGGGTAACACCCATTTGGAATAAGAAAGTAGTGTTATCAGCTGGTTCAGGGCTAAGCAAGTGCGCCCCGACTGCGTCATTAGACAGCTGGAGAAACCGTAGGTTGGCCGTCCATGGCCTTGTGGCCTTTGGTCCGGATCTGCCAGCACACTGATAACTATGGCCATGGAGTCACGCGCTGTCACCGAGGTATGACAAAACAAACAGAGAAAAGCCGCGCCGACCGTCACTCTGACACGAGAACAAGGGCTGAACTATATATATAGACCTAGGAAGTCATTTGCCAATGCATCTGCCGACACCACAAGGCCGACTCATACGCTTCGAAGGTTGACGCCGGCCCGGCCAGGGAGATCACTTCTTCCCTATCAGATCCTCCGCTACAGAAACGCGCAGACCCGGAAACACTCGTGAACACACGTGCCTCTGAGATATACAGCTGGTGTCTCACTAACAAAGCAACACGAGCAGCCTGGACAGTCAGCGTTAGTCTGCAAAATCATCATCAGCTCCGGACAAGCCACAGACCACTGCGTGTATTTGTGGTATTGTTGGTATTTACGTGTGTTGACAAACGTACGGCTGTGGGCCGGGTATGCACCGCGCATCGTCGTACATCACTTGACCGACATCATTTGAGCTTGTGGTCGGAAGTCTGACAGGCACCCTTATGCGGGACTTGGCTTTGCCCATTCACAGGTGAACGTGTATGATCGTGTCAAAAAAAAATTACATCGTAGTAAACGAGACATTCAGTGGAAGATGAACGTGATACAGCGAGTGTAAAAAGCAGAACCCAGCATGTGCTCTCATTAGGTGCTATTGTCTGATAGCAGGGACAAGGTATAGGGGTGCACCGTGGACATGTGCCACATCCCATAGAACGCCTTTTTGCCCACTCTCATCTCAGAGGAATAGACGTCCTCATGAGAGGAAGGCACCCTCCGGGAAGGCAAACTCTTGGAGTATACCCATTACCCTACCCTACCCGGTGTAGACCCAGAAAAGGCACCTTCAGTATCCTCCCCCTCGCACCACCCTTCGCTAAGCGAACGTTCCGCTGAAGGGGCCTCTCCAAGGGCTTTTGTAGGGGCATCCCTTCGAAGCAATGATGCCCCTCCGAACGAGTTCTCACTCCTCCTATGAAATGTAATAGATTTGTCCCCGACTTGTTGTCATACAAGTAAACAAGTAGTTATGAAGCGATCTTGTTCTTTTTTCTCCTATGCCTGTAGTTGAGTAGGGAGATAAAAGGTAAACTGCAGACAAAATGTACCCCATGTAGCCGAAGCCCACAACACTGTGAATGGCGAACACCATGTTCCATACAAGGAATTGGTGCGAAAACATTTATCATAGTAATAGACTCATTAGGCCACATGAGATCGCAACGCTTCGGCCGAACATGACGAGTATCGTTCCCATGTAATGACATGGGTCCCACGTTAGAAGCGGTGCAGCGGCCCAATATGGCGGGTATAGCTCCCATGTGTTGGTTCGGCCCCCGCCACTGTCGGTGCAGCAACTGAACATGGCGAATCGCTCCCATGTTATGGTGCTGGTCCCATGTTGTCACCGGTGAGGCGGCCCAACATGACGAGCATCGCTCCAATGTGATGGCATGGGTCTCACGCCACCATCGGTGCAGCGAAAACAATGTATTCTCCAACATCATCGTGGTGGTTAAGTCCGATGTCGCACGATTACAGTCGTGTCTGACCACACGTCCAATTATGTGGAAGTCGTGTGGCGGGAATGTTCTCTTATAACGGTTCGCGGTTTCTGTTTACAGGAGCGTCAGGTCTACCGCATTACTGTTTGATGGGCTTACGCAACACGGAGGGTCTGGGTTCTCTCTTGAGTCATTGTACTCGGCTTCTAACAACCGATGTTGTGTGGATGTTGGGACGGGAGCCAACACAAGGTGGCTCCCGCCTGCTGCCACGCGTCCCATGTTGTTTGGATGTGGTGGCTCCCGCTTGCTGCCACGCGTCCCATGTTGTGTGGATGTGGTGGCTCCCGCTTGCTGCCACGCGTCCCATGTTTGCTCCTTTGCAAGTCACGGTGTCGCGATGCCAAAGCAGGCACCCACCAGGTGGATGACCCCGGGTGGCACTGTTCAGCGGCACCACGTCGGCGCCGGCCACAGCCGCGACAGCCCCTGTCAGCAACCACTGCCAGCCACCGCCTCACATCTCACTTCCGGACGACGGCCTGACCGGCCCGGTGACCTTGCCGCCACGTGAGGCGGCGCCGGCGGCGGTCCCGGGATAGAGACGGCGTCACGACGCCACGCTTGGCCGCGCACGTGCCGCGTTTCGCCGCGCCGTGGGAACGTGGCGGCGCCGACGTGACCAGGAAACTGGCGGCGGCGCTGAGTGACCGCCAGCCCGGGTCACATACACGCCGACTGTACAGCAACACGTGTCAGCACCAGGCTCTCGCGTCAGCTGACAGGCAGCGAGTCTGACGGCTGGGGTGACAGGTTCTCGTGTCAGCTGGCAGCGCGTCTCACCAGCTAAGGTGACAGGTTCTCAGTCAGCTGGCAGCGCGTCTCACCAGCTAAGGTGACAGGTCCTCGTGTCAGCTGGCAGCGCGTTTCACCAGCTAAGGTGACAGGTTCTGGTGTGAACTGACAGCGTGTCTCACCAGCTGAGGTGACAGGTTCTCGTGTCAGCTGGCAGCGCGTCTGACAGTTGAGGTGACAGATTCTCGTGTCAGCTGGAAGCGCATCATACCAGCTAAGGTGACAGGTCCTCGTGTCAGCTGGGAGCGTGTCTCACCAGCTGAGGTGACAGGTTCTCAGTCAGCTGGCAGTGCGTCTCACCGGCTCAGACGAAAGGCATCGCTTGGTCACGACACGGCGGCTCGTTTTGAAAGCTGAGGTTTCATGGTTTTGGAGAACACTCGTTAGCCTTTTACTGGCACTCTCTCGCGAAGCCACACACGCTGAAACGGTGGATACACGCGTGTTGAGCTGGATTTACTGCTTGCGATGGTGAAATGCTATTATTAGAGCAACTGGTACACAACTTTAACTTCGAATTCAGTGCGCAGGTGCAATTACATCCGTAGCTAGAGACAAGTCAGAGAGAAGTCTCAGTTGTGTCACGTCTAGCAGGCGACGTATTCCCACCCAGCATCGCTCGGACACACGACGCTCTGACTCAACACCGCTACTCCGGTGTGCTGTGTGCCACTGACGTCTGCCCCTGAAAAACTGCACTCCCTCAGGAATATGTGAGCAGGCGATGGCGAGGAACTCGATTCTGAATACAAAACTAGTATTTGCAGGGATGCAAGAAAAGCATGCGGTCTGTGGTTGATCTGTCATCCAGGCCGACAAAGCCACCAATCCGTGAGAGACTCGCACATCCCCTCTGGATTCGTTGGATATTTACTTGCTAGAGCCCAGCGATCATAATGATAACGTGACGCCCAGCCAGCTCATCTGTGCTATCTGCATGAATCCGTGCTGCATAATTATGCAATTGCAAATGTATGCATTGCCATGCACATGCATGATGCAGTACTGATGGAAAATACTGGCCTTCGATGTAATTGGTCAGTGTGTTCACATTAGCAGCAGATAAGTCATGGATGGCCGGGGTGAGACAATGTTCACACTAGACCAAGTACCGTTCCAGTCACGCCTCACTCCGAACCGACTGGTGGCCCAGGAACCGCTCCAGTCACGCCACACGCCGGCCCGACTGGTGACCCGGACACCACTCCAGTCACGCCACACCCCGGGCCGACTGGCAGTCCGGACACCGCTCCAGTCACGCCATACGCTCCTCCAGTCACACCCGGACACTGCTCCAGTCACGCCACACCCCGGGCCGACTGGCAGTCCGGACACCGCTCCAGTCACGCCATACGCTCCTCCAGTCACACCCGGACACTGCTCCAGTCACGCCATACGCTCCTCCAGTCACACCCGGACACTGCTCCAGTCACGCCATACGCTCCTCCAGTCACACCCGGACACTGCGCCAGTCACGCCACACGCCGAGCCGGCTGGTGACCCGGGCACCGCTCCAGTCACGCCACACTCCGCTCCAGTCACGCCATACGCTGCTCCAGTCACGCCCGGACACTACACCAGTCACGCCACACGCCGGCCCGGCTGGTGACCCGGACACCGCTCCAATCACGCCACACCATATCGAACCGACTGGCGGTCCGGGTGGCAGGCAGTCGTGCGTTTACAAAGTCCGTGTATATCTACCGTCCCGATCTCCGCCAAAGCCGCAAGCTGAGCCAATTTCGGCGGCTTACTGTCTATCGCTGTATTGACATAGAACGACACGCAATTTGCAGCTGATCGATATTGGAAGGCAAGCAGAATGTTTGGATGGACTGATTGCGGGTTATTTTCGTGTTTTAATTACATGGAGGAACACCACCTGATCCGGTTGATGTGCCGACGACTTATCCTCCTATGGGTGTTGCTGCAGTCGCTCCAGAGCCACTGCCATTCCAACAGTACCACTTCCAAGCTACTGCCATCCCAACAGGACCCCTCCCGAGCTACTGCCATCCCACTAGGACCCCTCCCGAGCCACTGCCATCCCACCAGGACCCCTCCCGAGCCACTGTCATCCCACCAGGACCCCTCCCGAGCAACTGTCATCCCACCAGGACCACTCCCGAGCTACTGTCATCCCAAGAGCATAACTCCAGAGCCATTGCCATCCCACCAGGACCCCTCCAGAGCCACTGCCATCCCACCAAGACCACTCCCGAGCCACTTGTCACTATTCTTCGACAAATGTGTTGTATTTTTTTAATTAAAAATAATTTAAATGGTGCTTTTATTATCATGCAATATCGCGATCAAGATTATTATTGCAATAATGCAAAGAACTCAACATTGATATACCCAACACATAGCCATCCAAATCAGGAAATATAGCAAAATTCCAACCACCGGCTGTTTCAACCATCCAATAATAGAAAGAGCAATTAGCCATCCTAGTGACGGCACAAATTATAGCTGTAGTTATGTGCACACGTTTTTTCTGCCAGAATAAAGCCAGATAATCAAAATGAATGCACATAGAATACGGTGTATGACACATTGATCATTCCTATGGAGGTCCCGGCAGATCTAAGTGATCATCTCTGTCATGTAGCTGCACATGGTAGCTACATGCGGAGTCTATGTGCACCAACAACGTTCAGCCTCACGTGGTTCGGAAAACTACAGCGGGAAGTTATGTCGTTTGTGCTTCACTACACCAGCGCACTCTTTGTTTCGAAGTAAAACAAATAGTGATGTGACAAGTAATCTATATTTTGTATGTTGTTGATACCTGTGCCACATATCTGCTATGCCAAGCCAAGCTGAGTTCAGCATTGGGTATTTTTGTGGGCATGATGATAAAAATACTTCTTTAGATGTATGGATCTCAATGTGGGTGCCTATGACGCAAACAAGCACAGCTATAATCACCAATGGATCAAGAACGATGCAAACAAAAAGCATTAACGGAACAACTACGGCAAGGTAAACCGGTCTGCAGCACAACAGAATACCCCAGCTAATCTTCATCCACAAAACCTGCCACACCATCCCACCCCGGCTGTTCGTGCAACAACCGTCACCGTGCCTGTCATCAGCTCTTTGTTGACACCAACACCGGCCACCCACACCACATGCTGGATACCGGAACACTGGCCATGACACCACGGATCTGCACCAAACCTGCAGGTCAGTCTCCCACGCAAGTCGGCTATTCGGAAGCTGTTCAGCTTCACCTACCGCAAACTAAATCACTGGGCTCTGGCTCTCCGACCCCTCACGGAGCAATAGTCATTTCGACCCTCTGCCGCAGACCTGTCCGCCTCCTCAGATGAGGTCAGGTCAGCCATCCCCTGACGGAGCGAGTCATTCCGGCCTACCACCGCAGACCTGTCCGCCTGCTCAGATGAGGTCAGGTCAGCCATCCCCTGACGGAGCGAGTTATTCCGGCCTACCACCGCAGACCTGTCCGTCTCCTCAGATGAGGTCAGGTCGGCCGTCTGAATGTTGTGCCGAGCCGGTGTCAGTGGCCTGACGGGGGCAGTTTCACCAGATTACCAGCGGTGCGCACACCACCACCGTCAGCATCAGCATCAGCATCATCACCATTATCATCATCATCATCACGCATTAGAGGCAGCGACCGCTGCGCACAGAGCGCCCAGGGACTCGTCCCGCTGCAGAGCGCTCACAACTGAAGTCGCAGCCAACTCAATTAGAATTTCCACTGCCATTCATGCTGCAATTTGGTCCATGTTTCCGTGGGTCAGTACACTCCACTTTAGACTGCGAACATGAGCAGGCACATGCACTGTGTTGCTGACATCACGAGACTCTTCATTGCTCCAGAGTGGACAGAGTGAAATAGCGATCAGCTATGCATCATATCGCAACGGAGTAAGTGAAGATTTCAATTCGCCACAGCAAAACATACGACAAATAATGGAGATGTGAGGTATATTTATTGCTTTCTCCGGCTTATAATTCGTGGCCATTGGACGAAACACAAAACTTACCTACGTCAGGCTTTTATGTCGAACTCATTCACAGTTTACGCATACAAGAGTCGCTATCAGCAGTTTCTGCCAGGCGTACAAGTGCTACACAGTATGGAAAACTAGCCTTGCGGTGCACCCCTGTCTCGGCTGCAGTCCACCCCTGTCTAGGCTGTGGTGTACCCACGTCTCGCCTGCGGTGTGCCACGTCTTGGCTGAGGTGAATCTCTGGGCCTCATGCGGTGTATCTCTGAGTTTGCTGCGGTATGTCTCTGGGTCTAATACGGTTTATCTCTGGGTCTGGTGCGATGTGCCTCTGGGTCTGATGCGGTGTATCTCTTGGTCTGATGCGGCGCGTCTCTGGCTCGGCTGCGGTGCATCTCTGGCTCGGCTGCGGTGTACCCCTATCTCGGCTGCGGTGCATCTTTGTTCGCTGGTTCTGGCTCGGCTGCGGTGTATCCCTGTTTTTGTTACGCTGTACCACTGTTTCGACTGCGGTGCACCCCTGTCTCGGTTGCGGTATATCTCTGCCTCGGCTGCGGTGCATCTCTGGCCCGGCTGCGGTGTGTATCTGGCTCGGCTGGTGGTGTATCCCTGTTTCGGCTACACTGTACCACTGTTTCGACTGCGGTGTGCCCCATCTCGGTTACGGTGCATCTCTGGCTCGGTTGCGGTGTACCCCATCTCGGCTGCGGTGTATCCCGGGTCAGGGGCGGGCCGGCACGCCGACGCCCGGGGTCAGGCCCCGAGCGGCTGCGGCGGCGGAGGCGGCGCCCGCCGACCAGGCTACGGCCTTTACGACCGGCCCCGTGACGGAGCAGCCGTCAGACTGAGCGGCCGCGGCAGATCGGCAGTCACGTCACAATCAGTCACGTCACGAGGTGTGACGTCATGTCGTCAGCGTCACGGCTGGCGGTGGGTGAGGTGCGGGAATCGTGCCACCCAGGAGCTAACACGGGCAGGCAACACATTTGATGGTGTGAAGATGACGGCAAAGGCCGTACCGTTCAGTGTTTATAGTGGCTCTGGCAACAGCCGCCCCCCTCCGGCTGAGAGACAGGTCGCGATTGGTATGAGGCCTGGTTCGACGATCACCCGCCAGTGCACATGTCGCTGGGCAGGTACGTCAAAGCAGTCCGAGTGTGGGTAGTCGAGCGTCCGGGCCTTCCGGTATCGTATCACCAGTCACGACAGTCACCAGTCACCATGCAGCAAGCACCGCGAGCTTCTGACCGGTCGCCGGCCTTGGACTGCTATCTTCCTGACCAACCCGGCTTTTGCGGATCACGTGTACGGACTTTACTTGTACTTGTTGGCCACCTTGTCCAGGAAGCGTGTCACGACAGACATGGCTGATAGAAACATACAACACACTCGAGCGCCGCTGTTGTTCTGGTTTCTAACTGGCCGGCACTTAAACTGCCCATAAGATATCCGGTAAATCCAGCCGCCAGGTGACATCGAGCCTGCCGGCCGTGACCGAAAGGAAGCCAGTCGGTCGACTGCTGGCTGAGACAGTGTTTGAGCCGGTGGTGATGACGTGACACCTGATCACGTCATCATGACGTACTCGGCTTGGGGCCGCCACTCGTAACGAGTCAGTACCGGACCTGTTGTGGTCAGCTCGGCTCAGGCCGGACCGGCCGCAGCAGCACGTGTAGGCGGGCACGTGCTGTTATAGTCCCAGCTCTGAGGAGGCGCCCCCAGGCCGGACAGGCCGGCAGCTCTGAGGTGGCATCCCAAGGCCGGACGGGCTGCCAACTCTGAGGAGGCGCCCCCAGGCCGGACCGGCCGCCAGTTGTGAGGAGGCGCCCCCAGGCCGGACCGGCCGCCAACTCTGAGGAGGCACCCCCAGGCCGGACCGGCCGCCAGCTCTGAGGAGGCATCCCCAGGCCGGACCGGCCGCCAACTCTGAGGAGACACCCCCAGGCCGGACCGGCCGCCAGCTGTGAGGAGGCGTCCCCAGGCCGGACGGGCTGCCATCTCTGAGGAGGCGCCCCCAGGCCGGACCGGCCGCCAGCTGTGAGGAGACACCCCCAGGCCGGACCGGCCGCAAGCTCTGAGGAGGCGCCCCCAGGCCGGACGGGCTGCCATCTCTGAGGAGGCGCCCCCAGACCGGACTGGCCGCCAGCTGTGAGGAGACGCCCCCAGGCCGGAACGGCCGCCAGCTCTAAGGAGGCACCCCCAGGCCGGACAGGCCGGCAGCTCTGAGGAGGCGCCCCCAGGCCGGACTGGCCGCCAGCTCTGAGGAGACACCCCCAGGCCGGACCGGCCGCCAGCTGTGAGGAGGCGTCCCCAGGCCGGACGGGCTGCCATCTCTGAGGAGACACCCCCAGGCCGGACTGGCCGCAGCAGCGCGTGTAAGCGGTCACGTGCCGTGCACAATCTGTGCCAACTGAGGAGGTCCTTTCACTCGGCTGCCACACGTGCGTCATGTTCGCAACCACGGCATTGAGCCCCGGGCAGTTCAGGGTTTGCACGACAACAGTGGGGGCATGCTGGGCTGGAGAAGCCCGAGCGAGTGTATGTGTGTGTGGGGGGGGGGCATTGGGGTGGTGAGTCGGACATCTGGCAAATTGTAAGTCCAAGGTGTCGACAACCGGGGAAGTCAGGGTGAATGTATTCATTGCGTGTATGCGTTGGATGTCCGTGCATTCGTGCACGGACAGCGCACCGGCCGTACCTCACACCATCCCCTGCCCGGGTTTTCCTTGGCGGGTGATAATCGCCTCCGCCGGACCGGTTCCGTGTTCAGTGGCCGATGGGCCGGCGCCGACGTAGCCATCGGGGCGGGCGGACGGGGCGCCGAAGGCCGCGCCAGCCAGCGCCCGACCGTCGACCTGGCCAGGTGACCGGGTCGACGGTCCGGTGGCCGCCGCGATGTCAGCGCCACCACTTCCGGCCACACTCCACACACCGATGACATGCCTGCTCGGCAGCCGTGGGAAAACGACCCGTCCGTACTCACGGCCCTCGCTCCAGCTCGTGTAGCACGGCACTTTCGGTATGGCGAGCACTCAGCTCGCAGTGCGGGCAGGGAGGGATGCGGCTTCTCTGGAATGTTCGCGTAGGCGCGGGGCGGCAAGCGCTTTGCACGTTGCAAGGCATGCTAGAACTGGTTCTATGTGTGGCCATCTGCAGGGTATGCTGTTCCCATGCTCTTACGTCATGCTGACGCGGCTGTCATAATGTGGTGGTTCGAGGAAACTCGATAGCTTGCGATGTGTACGAAAAGCAACAATCTTTCAATCAGAGTCAATCTGTGATACTTACCATTGGTCACCTGCATCACCGATGTCACAAGTAACTACCCGTCTAAAAAAAATCGTTAGTTATTTGATATTTAGGGCGCTTCGACTATGTTGATCATATAGCGCCCATAATAGTGTTTTACCTAAGTTTCAATTTCCAGCCAGGTGTGCTTCCTATGGAGCATACTTGGCTTACATGTGTGACTTACTTGGCAAGGTGGCACTTAGCGATCGGTACGCCGAGTACCGCCATCGGCTATTGATGCAACAGGATTTGCGCCGAGCCTCATTCGGATTGCTCACACCCGAGTCGAATGTTGCATCACAGCCTCGCGCCCCTGCAGCCTCTTTATGAGCGTACTGAATACACGTACAGACGGACACGAGCTATGCAAGTCAAAGCCCCGTTTGGTCGAACGCATCTCGCCCCCGTCACGGACGCCAACTGGCGGTGACGCATCGCATCGCCGATGGACGTCGTCACCGGCCGGCATCGGCTGCCGACGGATCGTGGCCACCGGCCGGCATCGGCTGCCGACGGACGTGGCCACCGGCCGGCATCGGCTGCCGACGGACGTGGCCACCGGCCGGCATCGGCTGCCGACGGACGTGGCCACCGGCTGGCATCGGCTGCCGACGGACGTGGCCACCGGCCGGCATCGGCTGCCGACGGACGTGGCCACCGGCCGGCATCGGCTGCGACGGACATCGGCTGCCGACGGACGTGGCCACCGGCTGGCATCGGCTGCCGACGGACGTGGCCACCGGCCGGCATCGGCTGCCGACGGACGTGGCCACCGGCCGGCATCGGCTGCCGACGGACGTGGCCACCGGCCGGCATCGGCTGCCGACGGACGTGGCCACCGGCCGGCATCGGCTGCCGACGGACGTGGCCATCGGTCGGCTCAGCACAGATCACGGATCGGCGCGCCGTGATCTGCAGCCACAGCTGGCAGAGTGGTGGTGACAGGAGAGCGGCCCGGGCCGGCCGCCGGCACACCGGCCTGGCGCCATTAGCCGGCCGGCCGACTGGCGCCATTATCCCGGCGCGCCAACTCAGCCCACGGCCCGATGGCCGTCTGCTTGCGTTTCCTCGTGTTGTGGCGGCGGTCCGGCGCCATATGTTGAGTCACCGCTGAGTTGAGTCTGCTGCAGGCGGCGAGAGAGTGAGCCGCCTATCCGGAGCAAGAATGACCGACCAAACTAGAGCGAGAGAGACCTGCCAGTTTGGAGCCGGTGTGACCGGTCAAACTACAGCGAGGGTGGCTCGCCAACCCGGAGCTGGTGTGGCCGCCAATGTGGGGGTGGGTAGCGATCCGCCTATATGGCATAGGCGTGACCTTCCAATCCGGAGCGAAAGTGACCTGCGACCTGGAGCGGCTGTGATCTAGCTCCGGCCACACCGTCTCCGGTAGTAGCCGTCTGATGTCACCACCACGTGTGACGTCAGACCACTGTCGGAACACGAGCGGTCAGCCGGGCCCCAGCGCTCCACTCGTGTGGGCGCCAGGCACTGTGTCGGGTCTGGAGAGCCGGCGGCCGCACTGACACCAGGTCGGCCGACCCGGCTGACGTACCACGTGACAGCCGGACCGACACGGCACCAGCTGCAGAGGGGAACGGACGACAGCGCTACTGCACACAGACACCCACTCCAAGGCCACGCTGCCCCGCCTACGACGAGCACATTCCTCATCCTCGCCGACTGCGGTGGGGGTGCAGGCTGCATCGCCATCGGCACGTAACACGCACACCTCGATTGTGACATGCACGGAGCTACTCTGGCTGTGATCAGTGCAGAACTCCGGCATGTGGTCCGCACAGAGGTTCACTGGCTGTGGTTAGTACAAAGCTGTTCAGTCTGTGGTGCACATGGTCCCCAACTGTGACTCACAGAGCCCTGATGACATAGTACAGGACAACTGGCCACTAATCCACTCTAAGGTCTGCAGGTTTGCAAGCATTGTCGCTTTCTATACTACAGCCACACAGCTGTACGTGAGATTGCCACTTTGTGACGAAACAGTTGCGAACAGAAACAACGATCGCCCGTTCGCAGAACTTAACAGAAATTGAACTGCAGGCTTATAAAAGAGATCTGAGCTGACCCTGAAGCATAAATAGTAATGCGACATAGGTTTGTGTTGCGGTTCAAATAGCGTTCGCTCATGCTGCTCAGTGTACCGAGATTCGCAGGCGGTGCAACCGAGTGGCAGCCGGGAAGAGCTGTGACTGCGGTTTCAGTCTGATAAACGTCTTGTTCTCTCTTTCAGATGGACCGCGACCGTTCCATCAAGCGGGCGTGGGATGTGTTCGGAGCGCCACCGCCACCCAGCCGCCAGGCGGCACTGCCATCGCGCCACCAGGCGGCGCTTCCGACGCGCTTCAAGCCGGCCAAGGCGGCAGCCGCAGATAAAAACGCATCAAGCGACAGCGCCATCTCCGGCTCCAGCGACGACGAGGAGCGCGAAATCTGTCGGATCTTCGACTACCTCAACGAGGAGGATAAGGTTCGTAGCAAGAGCCAACGGACTACTGCAGGGGGTGGCCGTCACAAGGAGAAGCTGGGCGACATCCAGCACATCGAGCGACACCTGTCCATGAAGAAGACACTGCGCAAGAAGATGATGCGTGACCTGAAGCAGGCGTTCGTTGACGACCCGAACGAGTTCCGCCAGGACCCGACGTCCATCCCGGACGAGCAGCGCAACCTCATCAACATCCAGAACATGCACATCTCGCAGGACAGGACGTCTCGCGGCGGCGAGAACAACTTCCTCGGCATGCTGAAGGACGAGCCCGACTCTGGCCACGGCTCGCCCACCCGCGACCACGAGCGCACACAGCGGCCGAAGGAGAAACTCAGCCTCTGGAAGCGGCTCACAGGTGGCGGAAGAAAATCGAAGCGTTGAGCCGACGTTTTGCGGTGGTGATGTATATTATGTGCATATATAGGCCGAGCAGCAGACGTAACAGCAGACTAAGAGTGCCATGGTACGTGATAGTTGCTGTGATAGTGCGCGGCTGGCACGCTAAACAGCAGAAGATCGCGAGTCAGCGCCTCTCAATACGGGCGCTACGTGAGACGAGGAATGGCCGGTGCGGCTCTGCCGGACCTCGCCGCCGCCGGAGGAAGCACTGACTGACCCGATGGCCCAGACTGTCGTGCAAAGAACGCCGGAAACATAGCCGGGCCCTCTGCCGGGCCACGACCATGACGTCACCTTCATGTCGAACTGATCGCAACGTTCGGCAAACGATAATTCAGCGGGAACATGTGCCGACCACAGTGGGTTGGTATTTGTAGCTTTGTTGTGTGTTATGAAAGCCAGTTTATTTCTCGCTTCCAGATTGTAGCTTACGGTAATTACTTTGTTACTATCACGTCTGCCAAGATCAATTTCCTAGCACGAATTAATCGGCTACATATTTCACAAAGAGACACCGCTGCTTTCAAACTAGTTGAGTACATGAAACAGCGGCTTTGTACATCGAACTTTCGAAAGTTGTAATTGGTTTCATACCTTTAACTTAGTGTGATAAATGCTCGCTCCTACACTGCATTCCGACGTCTTGTTCGACTACACTAGGGTTTTGTGTAGTAAATATGTGTGGACACATGAAGGGAACATGGATATCGAATATATTTAATGATAGCATGCTTGTTTATCATTTCCATCCCAACATATAGAACTTACGCTTGATAGATTTCGCACTATACCTCGATAAATTGAGCAATTCCAGCTTTAAAATTGAATTGTGTTGAAATAACATCTCAATTGAAACAACATCGCCAGAGTATCACGCATCTGTACGATGTCATATCATCAGGTGTCACACATTCACATCACATTGTATCAGATCAGGCATATTACACCGCACACGGAACATTCAATTTAGACACCGCCACTGACATTGAGCAGCGGTGGACGTGGAAACCTGCAGGAGGGCCTGACCGCAATGGAGATCGAGCAAAATGGGCTCGTCTGGAAGGCTGCGCCAAACACATGAAAAACCCGGCCTGGATAGGCCGCACTCATCTGAGCAACCAACAACATAGGGCACCAGCACCGGCATAGCCAGTGCAAGCTTCACGTACATGATGCATTTCCCAATCATGTTTCGATTTAGCATTGTAATTGTGGTCTCTTAGGCCGGCATACGGCATAACTTGACGCCATTTGTTGAGGGAAGCAGGTGCCTGACAACCCCTCTTACATGGGCGTTGATTTCTTTACACTATTGGGGGAGGGGGCACAATATATGGGGTCATGGAACTGGCTCTAACTGATTGGGGAGACACACTCCAAAGGGTACCATGTTATAAGTTGGCATTATTCGGTGGAAAAGCAAACATTGAGGCGGCAAATGTCCCTGAAAAGTATACAAAACAGCACCCAAAACCCTCTTATATAACTCTGAAAAAACTACCGGCAGATTTCGCCGATTCAAACGGCAATCGATAGACCTCAACGAGATAGGTGCAAACGTCCCAAAGTGGATGTTTACCCATGGTTTGTGATACCACAGGCCCATGAATATACAAAATCGATTTCTTCGGCCCTGCTTCTCACTTTGACCCAGAAATTGCCATTTTAAGGCGGTAAGAAACAACAATTCTGCTATAGACATGCTTTAGACATCCTTCGTTAAAAGTGAAATGCACTTGTACACCAGGTCAAGGGCAGCGTCATGTGAGGTCATTTGGTAATTTGAGGTCGTTTCAACTTTAAGATATGGTGTTATGGCACATATTTGTGGACAAAAATGTCACGAAGAAGTTGAAAATTACTCCAGACTTCTAAAAATAGTGATTTTTATGGGACAATCCCCATTAGTCAGGGCGCCCATTTTCAGGTAATGTGATGGGCGGAGGAAAGGGGCATCTGACGCCGCCTAACCCGAAAAGCTTCCAGGTGACTTCGCTGATTCCAAGGACAACCGATAGATCTCAACAAGATTGGCCCGTGCGTGCAAAATGATACAACCCTGGGTGATCTGTAAATCCACATATACTCGTAAATGAAGATAAAATCGACATAGCTCCGGCTTTGGCCACAAAGTGTAATTTAAGATCGCGAGAAGCACCATTTCTGATGTAGATACGTCGTTCATATCGTCTGAATCCGTGTGTATGGAAGGTCAAGGTCATGCTGGGGCACGCGGTATTGGGGTAAGCTTTCAACTTCGTTTCATGAATATATGGCACATGTCTATGGTCCAAAAGTATCGAGGACATGGGAAATATACGAAAAGATAAAAATACATCCTAGGAGGAAACACCACCCATCCTCAACATGAAAATCGCGAGTATACCAACATGATATACGAGCAGTCCAACAAAGCCAAAACAATGAATGACTCCTTGAAGGATGTAGATATATTCATACAATTCCCTAATTTGACCGAATTATATCAGGGTATGCTATTTCAGCTGACATATATGAAGATCAGCATCATCGGTAGGCAAACGTCCTCGCTGAACAGTGACCTTCGCGGGTCATGTGGCAGTCAAGATCTGAATCGGCATAATGATGACAATCGGAGGTGGCAAGTCATGCCACTCGGCTTCAACATCTCTCCAGTATCGCAGTCACCCAAGCAGATCGGCACATGCTTCGAGCGGCCACGCAGTACCCCACCTAATAGGACTCTTGGAAATGCACAACTCTCGTCATGAAATGATTTGCTGAAAATGTATCAGCGCTTATCATGCAGTCAACGTGATCGGACGCTAAGCGACGATCGCTGATTGTGAGTCTAAGCGACGCAGGGGCTGTTCGGTGCACCATAGTCCTGCTTACTTGAATGAATGTACGTGTCACTTATTAACAGGTGGATAACCAGCTATCCACCTATTTCGCTGGCTGGCCATGACTATGCAAATCCCCGTATGCCTTAGTGTACTCACATCATCTGGAAAAGGTCCATTCCCGGTGGTAAGCACATTCGAACAGTTCTTGTTTATAAAACCAGAAACGACGTGAGTTGGAATGGGCGATCATTCAGAAAGAAATGCGCTCCATTTTGAAAAAATAAAATGCAGATCAAACAAAACCAGCACTTCCACACCAATAAGATCGAACAACGATATGTGACGAATTGCCGGAAACGTTCGCGTCCAAACACGCGGGAACATATGCGAAATTCCAGACTTGTCTTAGCAGCGGTCTTTTCGAAAGCGGCCATCAACAATACAAAACAACATCCACGTTCTTACTATATGTATTTACCAGCACACACAGCCGTTAACATCGTTATATGTAACTAATGTGTTACATGAATGAACCTGACCCAACATTCTTAGGAAATAGGGCACCATTTGTTGCCTTATTTCCTGAGACGCACCAGGAAACCAGCGGGCACTGATCATCACATTGGGATCACAGAAATGGCACAAAGAAGTCCGACGAACCAGTACCCAAGTGAACACCAACCGTCCGAGCACCACCAGCCACCGGAGGCGCACCAACAGCAGTGCCGGAGTGGGCTGGACGGACCGGGCCGGCTCCACACCACGCGACTGCGCACCTGACCGCCAGTACCGCACCCGTGCAGCTGTGGTACTGACGTCACGGCAGACCAGCCGTCCGCGACGGACCTCATCTGCAGCGGCACCGTGCTGTCGGCCGGCAGGGGGGCGAGGACGATCTGTGGAGAGGACGGCCCGGGTGAGGAAGGCCTGGGTGAGGACGGCCTGGGTGAGGACGGCCTGGGTGAGGACGGTCCCGGGTGAGGACGGACTGGGTGAGGACGGCCTGGGGTGAGGATGCCTCGGGATGAGGACGGCCTGGGTGAGGACGGCCTGCGGTGAGGATACCTCTGGATGAGGACGGCCATGGGTAAGGACGGTCCTGGGTGAGGACTGTCTGGGGCGGGGACGGCCGGGGGTGACGGCCCGGGGTGAGGATGGCTCGGGATGAGGACGACCGGGGGTGACGGCTCTGGCTGAGGACGGCCCGGGGCGATGACGGCCCACCCCGCGTGTCGGCACCGCGGGTCCTCCCCTCACTCACTGTCCCGACCCGGCGGCGGGAGCCTCGTCACGCAGCGTGACGCCAGCCGATACAGAGTCGCGCCAATCACAGCCGACACTAGGGGACAGGTCCACCCGACGCTTCGACTTCTCCGAGTCTGTCTCTCTCTCTCTCTCTCGAGACTCCAGACCACCGGTCAGCTGTCGGTCTGGCTCCAGTCTGACAGGCGACCACAGTTCGAGCCAGCGGCTAACTCATGACAGAGCATGTCACCAGGGGTCAGCCAGGTCGGCCTGACCGAAATATCGTCCCACCAGACAGATGATGAGGCTCGCCACCGGCAGTAGTGGGTCACCTTCTACCTGAAAACACGAGAACATTGCGTTCGAATGGCAAGTATGTCTGAGAAAATAAATGTCTTTCGACGCGTAGAAATACATGTGTGTATCATTGAGATATTGGGGTGTGTCAGCTGCTTCGGCTATACTGACGATATAAGATAAATGTATACCATGAGTAGAAGTGCAACATTGTTTGTGGTGTATGCTGCTGCAATGAGCATCAGTGGAGTACTTATTATTTATGTTAGGGGGAATATATTTGGAAGGGATTTACCTACCCCCATGCTGTTTTTACCAAATAATTTATCATCCACTTAATTGTCCTGTGGAGGGGCGCACTCTACCACTATCATTTCTTAGTCGCCGGATTTAAACCCTAACTACCCCACCCTGTTCAAATGTTTTTCTTTTGGTATTATTTGACGTCACCACACACTTGAAATTACACCTGCTCAAATAACTTTCAAAAGGCAAAATTTTACCATTCAGGCATTCCAGTTCGTGACTCCCGGTCGCCACCACACCAATGTTCGTGCAAGCATGGGACACTCAATTTTCACGTGAAATTGTGGGAGCCCAGACACAAACTTGCGGAACTACCGATGGGAATTCTGTATCCCGAGCGCGATATTTGGGGGAGCCCAGCGCGAGTTGGCTGGGCGCGCTGTACGCAGCTAGCACTGACCAGGGCGGCTCGTTTTCGTCTGCAGAGGCGCGCCAGCTGTCTGAGGTCGCTGCAGGCGTCTGCCGACACCGGCTTCTCCAGGGCCGCCATCAGGGCGAACGTCCAGCCACCACGCTCCCAACTGAGGCCGCGCTCCCCTATCCAGGACAGCGTGTAATCCAGCAGCGCGCAGACGTGGCGCTGAGAAACGGCAGACCGTCACACGCGATGGCGGATGAGAGCAGCAGACAGTGTCGCCAACATGACAACGAACACGCAAAAGGATGGGTAATATCCGACACAGTGTTAAAATATTGGTTTTTCGTTAGGTGTGAGATGTCGTGGCGAGCAAAGTAGGATGTCGAAATTTGTCACGGAATTAGTGCTAATTCAAATGCCTTTGATATCTTTCACACTTAAAATTGGGCCAATGGTTTTACCTTCATCAGTTGTTTTGTTATTCATATTTTAGGAAGAGCTATATGTGGGACAGCGACAAAAAGCATATTCTATACACTGGTGCTCTATGCCATATCGCATTATGGAAAATCCCTTTACCTAAAATTGCATTACGAAATGTTCGTGTATCACCATCTCTTATAGAGCATGCTCATGATACTCAACAAACGAGGTATTATTAGAAAGGAGACAAGAAGAATCCATAAACATGCATCAAGAAGCAGGATGTTGATACTTCTTGGAGAAGAATGTCGATCGAGTATTCAGAGTGGTAAATTCCACCCTATTCAACGAATAATTTAACACTAACCCAACATCACGCTGCAACAAAGTTCCCAGACTGGCAAGGTGTCTAGATAGACAGCAATATCTGATATTACAAAGGTCCAATCTGATGACTATGTCACATAGGTACAATCTGATGACTATGTCACTCATGATGTCTGCAGAGTGAAGGTCACCCCCAAGCCACACTGACGCACGCTGCTAGACCAACAATAAGTCGGCAGAGTGGTCATCCCCACGCTACACCCGTGTCACACGTCGCTACACAGACGATGTCGGCCGAGTGAAGGTCATGCAGTGCGCCACACTGCGGCACGCGGTGTGGTGTACGGTGCGTGCCACGATAAGTCAGCAGAGTGGGGGTCGCATCCAACGCCACAGTGACACACGTCGCTACGCCGCCGACAAGTCAGCAGAGTGAGGGTCACATCCAAGGCCACACAGTGACACACGTCGCTACACCGACAAGTCAGCAGAGTGAGGGTCACCCCGTACTTCACACTGTGACATACGTCGCTACGCCGACAAGTCAGAAGGCGACTGACTCACCTGACTACAGGCGGCCACGGTGGTCAGCAATGCCGGCTGAGGATCTCCGCCAGAGGCGACACCATCGCCGGAGCGGCCCGCACAGATGGCGCTCCACGCGGTCCGGTCGGTCGCCGCCGGCTGCGGTCGCCAGGGATGCATCGATCCATGTGTTAAGGACATATCCAGCTGCTGTTCAGCGATTGTATCAATAAACAGAGTAGTTATATGAAATACGTCATGCAATTTCGATATCATGCCGACATTGTCAGACTGACGTCAGCACACTGATCAGCTGCTGCAACCACTGTCAGACTGTCGTCAGCACACTCAGTGGCTGCTGCAGACACTGTCAGACTGACGTCAGCACACCCAGTGACTGCTACAGACACTGTCAGACTGACGTCAGCACACTCAGTGGCTGCTGCAGACACTGCTAAAATGACGTCAACACACTCAGCAGCTGGTGCAGACACTGTCAGACTGACGTCAGTACACTCAACAACTACCACAGACACTGTCAGACTCGTCAGTACACTCAATGACTGCTACAGACACTGTCAGGCTGCCATCAGCACACCCAGTGACAGTTGCAGACACTGCAAGACTGACGTCAGCACACTCGGCACCGCACCAGCTCTCACCAGACGTCTGGCGACTCTGTCGAGTGTCTGTCGGTTGCGAGCCTTCCAGCGGAACAGACGGCAGCGAAGCTCGGAGAAGTCTGCCTCCACGCCATTCTGCCACTGCTGCGACAGTCGGAGTCCCGAGGATGCCACCTGGCAGAGCAAAGGATCACCGCTACACCCATGCATGCTGGGGACTGGGGTAGACTCACACCATCGCTTTCATGGATAATTTGGTAATTATTGCTGGTAGTGAATGATTTTGTTTTGTTTTTCATTTGCTGCAATGAGTTAAAGCTAACTGAGGGCAGATACAGGTTGTCATTAAATCGAAGCATATTGACGTGCAGCAGGATGGAGGTGGCAATCATTTGCTACTGCACATAACACTATGTGACACTATAATCGTTCTGCTTTCCAGTGGAATATTTTATAACGATAGAATATCCATAGAATGCATGAAGTAACCAAGATCCATCAACAACAATTGCTTGATTATGCTGTGTGAACTGTGCAGCAGAATTGCACAGGTGTGCATCGTCTGTACTTCCGGATGCTCACAGGCCAGTGCATTTGCAGTGTGATCAACCATTTACTGGTGGCAAATACAACTCATCTTGTATGTGATGCATCTGTATTCCTATTTACATACATGTTATAACGTATGCATTAAGGGAGGCATAATTTGTTGAGGCATGGTGGCTGCTTATACTGAAAACAATATCTAAGTTATCAGTGAAATACTGAACAAGACAGCATGACACCAATGGCTTTACACCAAAAGAGGGTAGCACACCTGTGGATGGCAATCTCCAGGCAAAATCTCGGGCGTGACATCTTTGAGATGGAGTTTACTCAGGTCTGCAGTCATCACTTCTTCTTGATTTGCCTCTTCTCTCCTGCAGTTATAAGAATATGTGACCAGGATTAGTGACCCACATTGTCAACACAATATGTTCTGTGGGTGGCTCCATCATGGGGTGCATGTGGTGCCACTATCCCAGTCAAGCACATTATTAACACTGCATGCTATACAGGGTGTATGAGGTGCAACATCCCAGTTAGTTGGATGGTAGCAGTTGTTTAAATTTAATGGTGCAAAAACAATGGATTACACAAATAAATCATAAATCATGCATGCCAAGTAACAGAAGGTAACAAATCATCATCCACTTGACATCCAAAGGAAAAATCCAGCATCTTTATTTTCCATGGAATAGAAAAAAACATTTCAATCATCTTAGTAAGATTCATGCATTGCTGTATTTTGATTTTGGAAAGTGGGGCCTGCAGAAATATATTTGGGTTGTAGTTATTTTTAAAACAAAAGTATTAAATGCACATAAAAGTAGTATACCTCTAGAATCAAAATATTATATGTCATTCTTCCATTTAATATTTATGTAAACCAGCTAATGGGAAAATATGCTAGGCCAAACAAATACACACAATTGGTTCCCCTGGAAAAGAACTCAAAGTCTGTAGATACCAGGTTTTGTCTTTGCACAACAGAAATGTGCATAAGCACATTGGAAAACAATATGCAGCATACCTGACATAGTGAAGATACTGTTCTGCTGTGCTAGGCATCATACCATCATCTTCTGGATCAGAAGCCTCTGGTACCTCCAGAGCCCTAGGCAGCAAACCATCTTCATATTCTTCCTCATCATCAGATGTGCAGAGTCTCAGTGTCATGATCTGGAGATTATGGTGGATGTGACATGGCAATTGCATGCTACAATAAAATGCAATACAATGACATAATACAATGAAAATACCATGCACTACAGCAAAGCAGAGGTTGACTTTGACAAGAAATTAAGCCTGAAAGCTTATATCACAAGACAGCAAAATGTTATTCACATCCAGATCTGCATCATCCACTGTGTCAATGCAGAGTGGTTTGATTTGAAAACTGAACATCTTATAGTATTATTACACTTGAATGTATCCATGCAACAAGTTTTACACAGATGTTACCTCCATGAGGGAAAAATGCTTAGGTTTGGTAGGTTAGGTTAGCATTTTCTATTAAGTTGGAACCATTTTCTCCTTAACGTTTGTCAATAAAATACAAAATACTTTTCTTGATGAAAAGAAGATCAGACTATATTATGACAAGTTTAGTTTTTCATCATTTTCTTTTTAAAAAAACTTTCGTTCAAAACATCATTAAAAAAATTGTGGATGGATGGGTAGGCAGCTATATTATTATGTTTCTTACCATTATGTTTGATGCTCTCATCAAACTCCAACCCCCTTTAGGTCCTATTTGCCTGCCTATTATTATGTCATCATTGTAATGTTTGCTATATAGATAGTAGTAGGCAAAATAACACCAAAAAAAGTTGATGGAGTTGGATGATATAGCATAAAACAAATGTCCTAAAAATAAAAAAATAACAGCTTAACCTTCTGTCCAAGGAAAATAGGTAAATTTTTATTAAATGTGTTTTTCATTGAGTTCATATTCAGAATACAACATCTATGAAGGTACATGGGATCACAAGACAGTTATTTTCTGTGCAAATGAGAATACATTTTTTTTTCATGAGTTTGTTTTGACAAATTTTCCAACTTAAGAAACTAAACTGCCTAACCCAACCAAACCTAAACCATTTTTTCTATATGGGGGCAAATGCATGTAAGAACTTTCCTTTCCACCTTAAAGCACAATAATGTGTTTCTAAAAAATCACTATTTTTTCCTTCACAAAATGTGGATTTTCCCCATCAAAAGCAGCTTAGGTTAGGCTAGGTTAAACTTACCTTCATAAATATGGTATTCCAAAGAATAATAAAATAGCTTTTAATACAGATTTACTGGAATATTAATTTCAAAAGTAAAGCTTCCAAACATTATACTTCTGTATTTCCCAGCCAAAAGTATGTACCTAGGTAGGCACTTGCAGAGGAAATGGGTGGTTGCAACATTTTATCCACATTCATAAACATTGCACTGCAAATTTTTTTCTCAATAATTCAAAGATTATCCCAAGCTGAACATTTACCCACCTTACATAAGGTAAATGTTGATTTTTGTGCTTAAGAAAATACTATGCTTTTTTACATGAAATAAGACAATGCGCCCACTTATTTTTTCCAACAAATGACTACTTTTCAGTTCGCAAGTCAGTTCACGTTCAGAAATAGCACTCCACAAATATAGCCAATAACACTGCAAATACTATAGCCAAATAACACTCCACAAATATAGCCCATCGGTATAATTATCAGTACCTGGTGTGTCACTGAAATGATATAGAATAAATTCAACACTGCATGTACTCGATTTAATACTCTTGGACACCGAATACCTTATGCTTCTGCATTAACTGGACATTTATTCCCGAGAAGGAAAACTTCCAGCCCCACGCGATGAACCACCCTTCACTCAAGATCGAATGTTATCGATAAAGACGTCGCTGTCAATGTCGCATATATTTCAACACGTCATGGACGAAAATTCGTTTCAGACGATTCTGGTTTTCGGGTTATGTTGGGTTAGGTTAGGCTAGGTTAATTATAGTATGCAATAATATACTTGATGTATTAGGCCTTGTTATTTTAGCATAGGTTAGGTTCGGTTCGGTCAGGTTGTTTGATTTTGTCTTTGATTTATCTATTCATATATATTGTTTTCCTATTATGATGACCATCACTTCCTACATGGGGTAGTGATGAAAGCTTCGGCCTAGGATGCGAAATGTGTATTTCCATTAACTGAAATTCCAGGTCACATGGGGAATCAATGTAATATTGGTGGTGCATGATTGGTACAATAGTACAAAGCGACAGTGGCCTACACAGCATTTTATCCGGACTGGGGTGAGAGTAATGCCAGTTCTAAGCTCGGCTCCACGCCTCTCCAAGCTATTTTCGGCGAGCTCACGTAGCCAGTGCTCCGCCAGCCTTGCTCTGACAAGGAAAGACTTAAGCTCCGTCAGGATCCTCGCGAAGCACTTGATCATTTTGTCTGTCCAGGTGAACTTGGACTCCAACACCTGGTGGAAGCCTTCCATGAGCTTCGGATGTCTGTTGATCTGGTCGGATTATTGGGCATGTTGAACACAGAAGGATGCATTATACTCTCTGGTTTGAAGGAGGGCCACATAGGGTCTCTTGTTAAAAGTTTAAATTATGGGAATTATAGCAAGGAAATCATGGCAAATTAAGGGAATTATTGGAAAATATGTGAAGGGTTGGACTGTTCGGCAACATACACAGTTGACTGGGTTTGATAACCAATTACCTACCCTGATCGTATGCACGCCTAGGGTAGTGTTCGGTATACTTTTAAGGCGCCAAGTGTCCCCTAAGTGTTCGCTTTGCTTCCAAATAATTTCAATTTTTAACATGGGGCCAACGGGGTGTGCCCCCCACTGCATTCGGGCCTGCTCATTGCCCATTTTGTGTTCCTCCACAACAATTTTCAGAAATGAACTCCAGACTTGTGCTCGAATCGAGTTGAATCGAGAATCGACTCATCAATCAATCGTTCTTAGATGAGTTGCAAGTTGAATCGATTATTTTCCCAAAAATATATCTTCAGTCGTGAGTTGAATCACATCTTTCTAAAAAATGAGTTGAATCATGAGTCAATCATTCAAATATAACGTGTGGGCGGTGCACAATTAATCATTGGGCTAATAAGTCTGATACCACTGATACTTATCTGAATTGAATCAAATATCTGTCAGTCAATTTGAGTCGTGAGTCGAATCAGATCTTAACATGCGCCCTGGAGGGCCTCTGAAAATTACGCGCACTGAGGGGGGGGACGGATTCCGCCCCATAAGATCTTGGATCCTGATAAGGCTAGAGCAACGGAATTTGCAGGGCGGATTGGCACCATAGTTACCTTTATTGTGTGCAAATTTCGTGACCTTAGGTCAATATCTGCAAGGTCAAACGAGGTAAAAATTGCCAAATTGTCTTGTTTTGCGTGGCTTGGCTTGTCATTGTTATGGATCGCTGTGATTGTGCTTAAATGGTCCAAAATTGGGATTAATGTTGTTTTGGACATTACTAATGATGCAATACATATGCCAGGTCCGCCATTTGTCCTTAGGTCACCGATATGGGAGCACTTTATCATGTCATTACCTGTTCGAGCTACATGAACCGGGCTGCCCACCTTACTGCTACATTGGGCGGCTCGGCACAATCGGCTTCGCAAATAAAGGAGGGACACACATGAATAAAGTGTAGAAACGCTTAGGCACTCAATGACAAACAGTATATTTCCGGATGTGCAGGGAGTAACATGCAAAGTGTCATCAATCGCATGAGACAGTCATTTCCATTTACGACAACATTCCACTTGACCAAGTTTGGTTCCATTAGCCTGTGATGATGACCTTGGCGACCTAACATGACTTTTAAACTATGTAGCATAACAATATGCATCAAACAAGTCGCTAATGTTGTCAAGAACACTTCCCTTTTGCCAATATACGGAATGCCCATCGGCGCCGATTTTTGTAGTCTGGCGCTGTGATTTTAAAAATAATTTAACGGCCCATAACTTAAAAACTTTAATAACTTAAGCTTAACCCATAACTTAAGTCGACTAAAATTGTTTAAGCCGACCACAAGTCTGATCAACACCGTATGCACACCTCCAGGAGCATGGCGGCGCCACGCATTGTGGTTTGCGGGTGCAGGTGAATAGGGGAAAACTCACATTTGTCTTGGAATATTTGCCATGCACCGCCGTAGGGCTAACGTTTCACTTATTCAATTCAGGGGACACGCCTCTTGCACCGACCCCCGATTGCACGCCACCCATACCAGGGAGTGCCTGGGGTCTGCATCCTGCCCGAAGCTTGAACGCTTAACGTACTTCCTATGGCTGGCTGGATATAAAGGCGGTCAACTATAGCACAAGCTGAGGTGGTCGAACCCCAGCGCTGCATGACATCTGCGTGCATCATTTCTCTTCATGCAAAGCTTGGTCCATGCAAGCAAGACCTAACCTAACTCAATCTAGTTTCACTAATTAGAAGGATTTCTGGTTAACAAAAGGCCCCGCCCGCATTGCGCCTCAAACCCGGTACCTGCAGGTTGTTGGATCGCCCCGCTACCAATTACGCCACGGGCATCACTGGGGTGCCCGCGTTAATGTTAAATGGTGTCGGTGGATATAACATGGGTCCAAACAACACCATCTTACATAATATATTGCACGGCCATGTGAAAGCTTACCAAGATTATAACAATAACATGATATAAGCTTTTACATGACGCATAATTTATACATATCACCTATACTTGCTAGCCAGGAGTACGCTCGGAAAAATACTATTTATTGCTGTGGTGGTAACCGGCTGAACCCGAATCGACGCCCACGTCACCAGCTGCCAATCCACATCGAACGGGACCGGGTTATTTCGTTCTGTTTAGTCTGTCGCGGCACGTTGTGTTCGTTTCAGGATCAACACGGTGTGATAATGACTTCTCGATAAATATACTGAGCTTCGCTGCTGCACACAATATCACAGCTTATGTGATAGTCGCAGCATCATGTGACAATGATGCGTTGTTGCCCTTTTCATAGAGAGGGGCCATCGGTGTATATGCGAACAATGGTGTAAACTGAATGGCTCGACTAGGTTGGGGCTGTAAAAGGGACTAGGGATCGACTAGGGTGGGAGCTGCAAAAAATGCGTAGACTGTAGGACTCGACTGGGGTGGAGGCTGTAAAAATGGTATAGACTGTAGGACTTCACTGGGGTATGAGCTGTAAAAAAAGGTATGGGCTGTAGGACTCAACTGGGGTGGAAACAACAACAGGGTGTGGACTGTAGGGCTCGACTAGTGTTGGAGCTGTAAAATGGGTACAGACTGGAGGGTTGGAGTGGCGTGGGAGCGGTTTTAGTAACCGGAAGCAATATTATTGGGCTTTAGCTCTGGATTGCTGTAAAATTCAAGTTCAAACTTTAATAGCAAGCGGCTCGGATTTCCTGCAACCAACTTACCGACGCTATAGCCTATTGCAGTCGGACAATTCACACAAGATGCAAGACGAGGCAAGATTGGTTTCATGCCATACTCTCCCTCGCCAGATAAAACCTATTATAATGTTTTTGACGGAAAAGGTGAAGTCATTAGGCTGGGGTGCTATTTATGCATGCACAGACTCCATAATACGGAGATCGAAGATCCAATTACAACGGGATTCCATTGAAAAGTTTTCAATGGAGAAGTGTGCATCGCACGTGCTCCCTTACTGTTGACGAATCCGAGTTACAGAGAACACGTTGTGTACGGTCTGATCGACTTAAATGTTGTTGTACCCTACCGTATAAACTACCCAGGGTAGACCCTATATATATATATAGGGCGGGCGTGGCGCGGAGCATCCCTCGGTAAAAAGGCTCTCGTCCTTGACTGACGCCTTCGCCGAGCGATATAGATCACGGAGTAATCACCGATGTAAATCACGAGGTAATTACTGGCATGAAACATAAAGTAATTACCGGTGTGGAGCATGAAGTAATTACCGGTGTGGAGCATGAATTAATTACCAGTGCTGGGCTGTCCTCATACGAATGGTGCGCACATGTATTAGTTGTGTGAAGGCAGTTGGAAAAAGCACACCCAGACGACCTCGACATGGCAACTTGTCTGGCGTGGCAGCGGTGTGCGGCAGCGCAGGCGATGCAAGGGTCACTCGCATTGCCGGCGACATCCATAACGAGCTGCAGACGTCAGTAACTGTTTGCGATGCTTGAGCTGGACTCATGCGAGCTGACAGGAAAACTTGGGCAGGCTAGGTGCGCCCACGCTGTTTTGGGTGTGACGTCTCGGATAGTTGAACGAACCTGTCCGACTGTGAGAGTAGCAAACTCCAATACAGATGACGAAGGCCATTGGCTAAATATTCTGTATGAGTGTAGGCATGCTACTTACTTTCGCTTGCTCTTCCAACATAAAACAATCAATGTTATACTGGGAAATTGTTCGTATCAGTTCATGGAATTGGCAGCAAAATCATTCCGTTTATCATCGAAGTAGTGTAAAAACGATTCAAGCATCATCCGTCGAACTATCCGATGTAAATGCCATAGCCAGGTGTTTGTGATCAGCGCCAGATGTATACATCAGAGCAAAGTGCGGAGGAAAGTGATGGAGATGACTACTCAGTGGTGTCTGCAATTTTACCGGTGGAGGAGTGAGACGGATGATGAATGTGCCAATTAAGGGTCAATTTATGAACATCATCAGATATTTGTATGGACGGTGTGGAAGAGGTACCACTTGAGGAGCCAATTAAGGACCAATTTATGAGCATCACCAGGTGTTTATGTGGAAGGTGTGGTAGAGGTACCAATTCAGGATCAATTTATGAGCATTACCAGGTAGCTGTGTTGAAGGCGTGGTAGAGGAGCCAATTGAGGACCACTTGAATAGCATTACCAGTTATATGTGTGGAAGGTGTGGTGGAGATGCTAATTTAGAATCAACGTATGACGATCAGCAGGTATATGTGTCGAAGATGTGGCTGGGGAGCAAATTGAAGTTCGCTTCCAAGATTATATGTTTGGGAGGATGAGGTGCTGATTCAAGGAGTCTCCATGGGTGGAACTCTTTCCAAAACGATGTAATGGGATTTTGCATGGTTATCTGTTCGATGAACGCTCAAAGCTTCCATGCTATGACTCAGACAGATTGGGGGATAGGGTCACTTCCCTTCAAAAATGGCATGAAACGCTCCACCCCTGGGCATCATCTGGCATACAGAGCTGCACAATAAGTTGTCCACTCAGACACGCAAGGCGATGCTTGGCTCAGGGACCAAGCTGTAGAAATGGGTCCCCTGGATCGTCAACCGATTAAAAAAAACAGAATGAAGAATAGCCAGTGTACAGCGAGAGTCAAAATGCTTTGTTGTACAAACTGCTGGGGGTGTATTTGTCGGGATCTGCCGACCCCCAGCGCTCTTTATGGTTCATTCGTCCATGTTTACCGGATTTTGCATGCTCCATGCACCGGATTTTGCATGCTTGCTAAGAGTTCATCCATGGCCCGGACAGACCAGAGTCCATGCGAATCAGTTCGTGCGAATGTACTGCACTTCGCTGACCTTGCGTTGTTTGACTTTTAGCGGATCCCGTGAGCCAGGTAAGCCTCCAGTGGGAAGGGGAGAAGTCTCCAAAAAGTATTCACGTTGCATACCCTCACCCACGTGCTAGGTTTAGCTGGATTTGATCAGCTCAATCATATTAGCTCACTCAAATTATGGATTCGCCTATGTCAATTTGTCGCACTTTAACTGTCACTTTTGCAGGCAGTTTGCCATTCTTAGCAGAAGCAGGCACGGTTATGAGTGACAATTAACCTGAACTACCTAGCCATGGCTGTAATATCCCCTACCCCGCCGGGATAAAATATGATGACATATTTTATCTTGCCGGGCCAGTCATCACGCACAGATCACATCGTAATGCAGCATCTGCACGTGATGCCACACCATACGACCAGCCCCGCAGTCGGGAGGGCAGGGCATCGAACGCGCAGATGGCAGACCCGCACTCAGGCGAACGCGACTCAGGCGTTGCCGCTGAAGCAAAAATGAATGAATCCATTTTACAATCTCGCCAACGTGACATGCGCTTCGTCGTACCAAATGTTCGCATTGTATCTTACATAGTACCGAGATACAAGACAATTTGACGTCGCTCAATGTATGTACATACCGTTAGTTTTGCTGTGAACTGTAAATGAAAGATTTGGCTCAGTGCGGTTATAAATACCCCGATTGACTTGATAAAGAAAAATAACCCAGCGGCTGCGGACACTATATCCCATGTGGTTATGTGCCGGTATTCGGCCAAATCAAGGATATTATATTGCGCAATAGTCAACATTCGTTGAATTATCATTTTATTTTAGTAGCATGGATAATGTTGTCACGCATTTAGCAATTTTACCTGCCATAGGTTCTGCTGATTGTCCAAAATAATTCAACGTGTACGACTGCTCAATTGTACCCACTGTAGAGGCCCATGATAGCACACATGGCATAGGCGCAATATAGGCAACACACGTGGCATAGTCGTACTGTGGGCAGCGCACGTGGTATAGGCCCAATTAAGACAACACCCGTGGAGTAGGCCCACAATACGCAGCACATGTGGTCAGGTACAGGGATCACACTGCCATGCTTGGTGTATTCGCAGTTGATTGGCTGGAGGTCACAGCCGGCCCATGTGAGGTCACCTAGCATGCCACGACTGGCTGGTGGTCACATCCAGTCCAGGTCAGGCCACCGGGCGTGTTACGACTGGCTGAATGTCACAGCCGACCCAAGTCAGGTCACCGGGCGTGTCACGACTGCCTGGGGATTACAGCCGGCCCAGGTCAGACCACCGGGCGTGTCTCAAGGGCTTCGGGGTTAAGGCTCAAGTATCGGGAGCTCGTGCTTCGAACCAGTCAGTATTTCCGATAAACATGATTACCGGACACCCAGATAAACACCAACAGTCGCATTATATGGCGCACGTGGTATTTTCTGAGTGGCCTCACGACAGAAGTAAAACTATGTGTGCCTGCGGCTCGGGCCGCCGGGCTGTTCGCATGCCATCAGGATGCGACCTTGGCCGTCCCCCTCCACCTCGCCGGCTGCTGTGGTGACCTCCCGCCAGATTGGACGACCGCTTCACTGCCGTGGTCTTACCGGCCACACCGGAGCTGACTGCTGCCAGACTCGCCAGCCAGAGGGGAAAAGATTGTCGGACTGTCGCATACTCCGGACAGCTTCCGTCATACCTGACGCATGGCATTCTCCCCGCTTCGCATGCAGAGGATAGATCGACTGAAACAATTTTCAAGACTGATGCTGTGTGTTGGCACGCAGCTACACCGTGCAGACTGAGAGCGTGGCCCGCGGCGTTAGAACTCCCGCCACCATTGGACTATATTCATCAGTAGGTGAAGACACTTTTCTCATTAGCCATTATTAACTCAGCAAGAATTCATTAAACTGCATAATGCATTGTATCGATGTATCGACACAACTACGTTCAACCCACGAGCACAAGCAATTGTCGATTTTATTTTCAGTTGCCATTATTTAGTTGATCGTCCGATATGCTGCTATGATGGTCAAGTGCAAGAAATATTCCAATCGCCAGAAATTGGATGAGCAAGAGCAGTTCTCGGCTGATACGTGAGCTCCACAACAGCATGGATGTTGTCAGCAGCCACTAGACAGCAGCCAACACACGACAAGACAAGACAATACAACGGCCCACCAAGTGATAGGTTCATTTCTCTGTGCTAAATATGCGCAATTTCCAGGAAATAATTTAAGTCATTACTAGAAAAATGGATCGTAAAAATGGACAGCGGGGAAGACAGAAATGGAAATGGTAGGAGGGCCAATTACTTCAATACCGGGATACCTACTGGTCTCATTGATATTGCATTGGAAATCACACACGAAGTATATCATATAAATGCAGATGGTTTCATAGGACATCCATCACATAAGGTCATGAGGGGTCACAACAACTAAGAACTCGTGATGGGAACATTGGGGTAAAAACCTCAATTATCACGGATCCTGCAAATATGTGAATGGATTTCTACTTGGAAGGAGACGGATATGAAACCTGCGCACAATGGGCGACAAACAAGAACGCCGTTGTGCTACCAAATTGTAGCAATATAGTCCAATATTTGGGGTTACTCTGTGTATCAGAGGAAATATCCTAACCCTGCCTGGGTCCTAAGTGTTATACTGCTTAACGGGAGTGGGTGCACTATGTGTACCAAAACACAAAGCAGATTCTTCGGGACACCATGCAGTTTTGGACATGCAATCGCTATTCTTGTGAGGAAATTATTACTGAAGCTGTTGCACGAGTACTTAAGTAAATGTACCAGATGTGAGTGCCTGAGGTTGCTGACCACACCAATCATACTTAATTAGCCCATCTCATTACCACAGTAAATGGCGCGTCACCGGACCCTCTGGCGGCCCTGGCGATGGCACGAGCCGCCCTGACGAGCCGGAGACACGCGACAGCCGCCAGCTGGCTCCATCTGTGGCATCATAGTGCAGACACCACACTGGCTGCTTGTCGGCTGGTTATTTGAGTTTTAGAGCGTATCGGCCAGTCTTGGTCATTTAGCGCCCATCTGGCTTCTTGTCGTCGACACATCTGTCGGCAACAAGCGATCCGTCAGCGGGCAAAGCGTCCCACCAGCCCGGCAGGACCAGTCTTGTCGTCGACACACCTGTCGGCAACAAGCGGTTCGCCGACGGGCAAAGTGTCTCACCAGCCCGGCAAGACCAGTCTTGTCATCGACACATCTGTCGGCAACAAGAGCTCCGTCAGCGGGCGAAACGTCCCACTGGCCCGGCAGGACCAGTCTTGTCATCGACACATCTGTCGGCAACAAGCAGTCTGCCAGCGGGCAAACACGTCCCACCGGCCCGGCAGGACCAGTCTTGTCATCAACACATCTGTCGGCAACAAGCGATCCGTCAGCGGGCGAAACGTCCCACTGGCCCGGCAGGACCAGTCTTGTCATCGACACATCTGTCGGCAACAAGCAGTCTGCCAGCGGGCAAACACGTCCCACCGGCCCGGCAGGACCAGTTTTGTCGAACAGGGTGACACGTCCTTACCCGGCAAGTCCTGAACACTAATCTCCGACGACGTCTGGTACGACAGCCTTGGGATGCAGTGCCGATGTCGCGTTGCTGGGCGCGATGTGCGCTTTCTCGACGATCGCCAGCTCAGCCTGATGCGACAACTTCTGTCGGACTGTCGTCCGCAGAAGCCACGGACATTGATCAACGACACCGCACCAGGCATCAGCTGACGTCACGATCTCATGACGTCAGCTCCGTCGTGACACAGGCTCCGGTCCGGTACCTTTCCAGCCGCATGCCACCCGCTCCCAGTGAATTATCAATTGTGAAAATGTGGTCTGAGCACGCGCAGTCGCAGCTGCCCGATACACGACTCGCATGCAAATTGAGATGATTCAGGACCTCAAAGATGTCAGTTGGTGATGTATGTGGCTGTCCTGTCATGTCAAATCTGATTTACAGGAACCATACAAGTATGAACAGACTGCGATGAGCGCTGAGCTGCATTCACGATTTAAACAGAACTTGACTGGAAAAAAATGCCGTTAAGTACATCAAAGCCTACAGACTGAAGAAGGCCAATGCACTTTGTTTTAAAACGTATATAACTTTCAGACTGTGAGTTGTATCGCACTTGATTGCAAACGATTATTATCGTCGAGGCGATTCATAGGGGGTGCAGATTGATGCAGATATTTTTATTACGTCTCGGGATAACAAATTCGTCCAAACTACAAAAACCGAAGTGTTCAGGCCTCGTTCTCGACCACGACAAAAGCTCAAAAGTGTCAACATGTTGATACCAAGGAGCTACAAATTGCTCAAATACTAGGACAAACATATTGAAATTATAACCTTCACACTCCTAACAACATGCGCATACCTAGTGGGTGCGGATCGAATAACCAGAATTAAGAGGTGAAGAAGTAAATCCATCGTTACATGGAATACGCGCGCCCAGACTAAATCATCACATGGAATACGTGTGTGTTCAGAGTAAATCGTCGCATGGAATATCTATGTGCGGAATAAATCGTCACGCGGAATACGGAAGTGCCCAGAATAAATCGCCAAATGGAACACGCGTGAGTACCTGATCGGCACAAACACACCAAATGCACCCTGTTGCCACGTGGACACCTCAAGTTGGCGCATGCACCTCGTCTCCGCACGGCTGGCCATACGGCTAAGATTGGACACGCTCAACTGTCGTCAGTAGGCGGCATGTTTACAGGCCAGTGCACGCTTCCCAGCCTGATCCTGACTGCGTCATTTCCTCCTGACCTCTGTTTGTGATGCTGGCCGCCAGCATCCGGTGATAGCTTGGTGCGCCTCATGGATGGCGTTGGTGATTGTTGACGTTGACGGTGATGTACTGGACCTCGCCGCTGAAGAGACATATGCCAGGTATCTGCGGCAGCGCAGTCTCCCCGACATAATTATGGCGTTTGGTGGGAGGTTACCCGGACCTGAATCGATACTTTACAGTTCTTAGACAAGCGGACTGTCTTTCGTTTCTGACACTATCAATATTTCCACGCTGCTTTAGAATGAAGGTGAATTATAACTGGGTCAAAAGCTCGCAATAACTATGTACAGCCAGCTGACTATAACAAGTCCATAGGACTGGTTCTCTTGGGGCGCTTCTCTTCTCCTTTCCGTGATCCAGTCTCGACTACACCTGGGTGATGTTATATATCGCAGTCTACGCTCAACCACAGCTACTACAATATCTCCACCCATGGCGAGAATGGGAATAGTCAAGTTACCATTACACACTACTTGATTTCAATTTCGGTGTGCTTTGGTACATTTCATTGCCATGTGGTTAAAACGAACGCGTTTATATCAGCAGGCCCAAGCAGGTTGTTGCATGTATCACGTAAGTCGTTTGGTCATTTGCTCTCACGCCTAGTATCTAGACTAGCGGGCCTGTGATGTGTGATGAAGAAGAATAGAGTGAAAAGTGAAAAGAAGAGGTTGCATGGAATTCGATAGTGCAGGCTAGGACAGATGTGGCGGTGCAGGCTGGGACACGAGGTTCCAGTTGGCACCACCTACATGACGATTTAGCTGTTCATCTGTACCGCCATGTTGATTAGCGCCAGTCGGCTGAAACCACCACATGCAAGTTAAAATGGCCATTTTAAAACACCCCACAGTCCCCAAGCCAACGATAGACACTTGCTAATCAGTCTAGCATCCTGAGCCAAAACTGGCCGCCAGTACCCTGCCGCCTTCCGATATCGGTGCAGAGCAGACCCGAGCCTGGCCACCGGGAGGTCGCCAGTACCCTGCCAGGTGTCGGTCCAGAGCAGACCCGAGTCTGGCTACCAGGAGGTCGCCAGTACCCTGCCAGGTGTCGGTCCAGAGCAGACCCGAGTCTGGCTACCAGGAGGTCGCCAGTACCCTCCCAGGAGTCGGTCCAGAGCAGACACGAGTCTGGCCACCGGGAGGTCGCCAGTACCCTGCCCGATGTCGGTCCAGAGCAGACTCAAGTCTGGCTACCAGGAGGTCGCCAGTACCCTGCCCGATGTCGGTCCAGAGCAGACTCGAGTCTGGCTACCAGGAGGTCGCCAGTACCCTGCCCGGTGTCGGTCCAGAGCAGACTCAAGTCTGGCTACCAGGAGGTCGCCAGTACCCTGCCAGGAGTCGGTCCAGAGCAGACCCGAGTCTGGCTACCAGGAGGTCACCAGTACCCTGCCCGATGTCGGTCCAGAGCAGACCCGAGTCTGGCTACCAGGAGGTCACCAGTACCCTGCCCGATGTCGGTCCAGAGCAGACCCGAGTCTGGCTACCAGGAGGTCGCCAGTACCCTGCCAGGAGTCGGTCCAGAGCAGACCCGAGTCTGGCTACCAGGAGGTCGCCAGTACCCTGCCCGGTGTCGGTCCAGAGCAGACCCGAGTCTGGCTACCAGGAGGTCGCCAGTACCCTGCCAGGAGTCGGTCCAGAGCAGACCCGAGTCTGGCTACCAGGAGGTCGCCAGTACCCTGCCCGGTGTCGGTCCAGAGCAGACCCGAGTCTGGCTACCAGGAGGTCGCCAGTACCCTGCCAGGTGTCCGGTGTCAGTTGGGCTTGGCCGCCGCCGTCCAAACGGCTCCGTGGGTGATTGATGACCGTGTCGCCAAAATAAGCAGAAGCTGCAGAACGGGCGGCTGACGGGCCAGAGGCGCGGGCTGGCAGCCGAGTCAGCACCTTCTGGTCTGACGTCTGCCAGCTGCAGATAGCGGTGCATCAGTAGTCGCAAGTAGGATAGCATGCATCCACTCAACACCACAACGGTGTTGTGCCGTTCCTCCTGTCGATGTTCTCGGAATCGTCACTGGCGCTGGGCGTGCGTCGCGCGACTCAAAGCAAACTACAGCCGGCGTGGACAAACAGGCGACACTGCCGTGATCAGCAAGCCGGAACGTGTCTTCCGTGAATACATTTACATTCTCGAACCCACGGTACAGGTAACATAATACAACAACAGAAAGGACAAGTACAAGCAGCAAAAAAAAACACAATTCCTCAACACCATTGGCATGGAATGCTTTTGATGAAATGCTACGAACACCCGCTTCACACAATGCAACGGCGAGATTACGTAAAGCCAACGGCGGATGTGATTTCGACCAGCGTGGCGATGATATGGCGCACCAGGGTGTTCCGTTTACTTTGGCAGCTGAGTGTCGGTGCCGGCTGTCTGCGGAGCCAAGGTGACGGTCAGCTGACGATGAGGTGGCGGTCACACCTGTGACTGAGGGTGGCCTTGTGCCGTACCGCATCACGTGTACATCGACCAGCAAAAGCATCCCATCACCCACCGGCTGAGGTGCAGTCGTTGCCGCTGGTCTCCCACGCGATCCCTGTGCCCGACCTGACCACGCCCCTCTCATGTCTGACCTTGCCCCTCGCAGTGTGACATTAGTGGACGCCGCTGACGTCATCCACATCTCAGTGGTGCGTCGAAGCACAGGTTCGTGAAAACTGTTTCCGGGAGACATAGATAACTTTACTCTAATGCAATTCATGTTGATCGATTTTCACTGGTTTGCGTGATGTAGACGGTCAAGGGTGTCTCAATTGTTTTTAGGTCAGTTTTTCATGCTGCTTCCGAAAATGGCATCCGTTTTGCTCGATTAGCTCGATTTTTAAAAAATATGTTATTTCACTCATATGAACCGGTTGGTGATTGGTTTTTACGACGCAGCGACCGTTAAGTCATGTAGCGTCGCCAATCTCTCACGCCGACTGGTCGCGGGCGAAGAGTAGCGACAGGTGAGACTCGAACCCACAACCTTTTAACTGTGAGACGAGCAACTTACCCCTAGACTACTCGTCCCCCACTCATATGAACCAAAACATTGCTCTGACTGGTTTGTCAGTGAATCCGACAGAAGCATAAATAAAGGTTTAAACTCCAAACAGATGGACCATAAATGTATTCAGAGCCCATCCCAACAGTACACGCAACTGCGGAATAAATGGCCTTTTCAGGGACTTCCGACTGTGCTGAGCAGATGGGACATCCCTCTTCAGGCACCAACAACAGTCTGCCAGAAACTTCACATCCCACTGACCTTGGTAGCGTTCTTCCATCACCCGTATGTCTTTGTGGAAGCGTTCTTCCTGCTCTTCACTGTAATCTCCACAGTTATCTGGGAAATAATCTAGATGGGACCTAAGCAAGTACATTTTTACCGACATGTGAGCACTAAGTTGCTGAAAACTGTCCATCGACTCATCGACGACCTTCACGTATTCCGCACTTCTGTGACTACCCAGGAAGTTGTTGATGATTGACTTCAAGGCCAGCCATGCAGAGAGCTCAGACTGTTCCAGACATTCTTCGAATCGAGTATCCTTCATGAGCTCCCTTATCTGAAGACCGTCGACTACACCAGTCTTGAGCTTCTCTGTGCTCACGTCAGGAAATTTCTGTCCCAAAAATGCAAATCCTCGTCCTTCTTTATCCAGTGCTTTCACAACATTTTTCATCAAACAGAGTTTGATAGGGAGTGGTGGAAGTAGGCTTTTCTGTGGTTCAACCAGGGGGCGTGACTGCATGTTGTGGGAGCCAGGTTCAAGTGCATGCCTGGATGACCAGTCGCGTTGTACATAGTGCTGTTTATCAGCCCGACTGTCCCAGAGGCATAGAAAGCATGGATATTTCGAATAGACGCCCTGCAGCCCAAGGACGAGACCTACTACCTTGATGTCACCACAGATCAGCCAACCATGCTCTTTGTATTTCAAAGCAGACAACAAAAGTTCCATGCTGTTATGCGTTTCCCTCAGTTGCACGGAGTGTCCAACAGGAATCGACGCGAACTTATTGTCGTTGTTCAGAAGAACTGCCTTCAGGCTCCTACTCGAGGAGTCTTTGAACAGCCTACATTCTGCCGGGTTGTACTCTGTACCCATTGCTTCTACTAGGCCCGCGTCCCAATTCTCACTTCTCTCCGCTACTGATATATCATACTGCATTATGCGTACTGATACATCAGTGTGTGAGTTGTTATCTTTGACGTCGTGTGAAAACTTGAGCTAATCGAGAAAAATGGATAGTATTTTCGGATTCAGCACACGAAACTTGTATTAGAACAGCTGAGAAACTTCCGACCTTTTGAAAAAAAAAGTTTTGAATCGCAGGCCAGTGTTATATACGAAATGCCAGAGCAATACATCGGGGTCCTGTTGCACCAGTTAGCCACGAATATGGACGTCAGCTTGCGCCAAAACCAATTTTCATGAACAGCACGGACACATTTTCCTGAGCGAATCGGTAGCCACCTTGTGTGTATTTGAAATATCCTCAGGTATTGGTTCAGTGGTCCAGGAGTCTTGGAATAGTTGTAGGAAACTGACCACGAACAAACAACCCAGACTAATTCGCAAGTCACTGGTGCCAAAATAGCCGACTTTAACCACCCTCCAGTCCTTCAACGTCCGCTACATCGATAGGAAACATGAAAACAAACGATTAAAAAGTAATTCACAAGTTTTCACCTCGTTTGCAATGGCATGCCACTCACCAACGAACACTATTTTCACGCTTGGTTGGTGTTTTCCACATCCAAGGTTATTCTTTCAGCTGCAGAAATCACGTCCCCTCAAGTTCGAACACGTCCCCTCAAGTCCGAACACGTCTCCTCAAGTTGAGACGCGTCCCCTCAAGTCAGAATATGTGCCCACAAGTCCGAACACGTCCCTTCAAGTCGGGACACATCCCTCAATTCGGGACACTTCCCCTTAAGTTGGGAGGACAGTCCGCTCAAGTTTATGCACCTCCACTCATGTCCGGGCACGTACCCTTCAGTTGGGAAACTGCCGTCCTCTGAAGTTGACGAATCCACCGAGGCTGACATCGGCAACTGTCTTAGGCGGACATCAACAGGTGCCTTTGGCAAACATCAGCAGCTTCATTCACGGCAGACATTAGTAGCTACCTTAGGCACACATCCGTAGCTGCCTTAGACAAGTATCAGCAGCTGCCTCCACGGCAAACATCCGTAGCTGACTCAGGCAGACATCCGCAGCTGACTTCGGCAGACATCAGCCCCTGCTTCGACGACAAATAACCGCGGACAGCACGTGCAGGCCGAATTTGGGCGTCATACGACCAGTGAAGTCGATGCGCCCTAAAGCCCAAATAACTAAATAGCTAACCTACAGGCCGAACGGATCGGACAGACTCAACCCAAGAAGCAGCACACTGGGCAAATGGTAATCACGAGTCACATGGACGGGAAGTACCGGGAAATGGGGGATGCGGTGACGGTGACGATTGTACCAGGAAGGCATTGACGCACACACCCAATCGCGGTAGGATTTCTCCGCCAGAGAAAATAATCAGCTCCGTAGCTGCACGACAGATCAGACCACAGAACCGAGCCACAGACAAAACCACGGACCAAGCTGGAGACCAGACCATGAGCCAGATCGTAGCCAGGCCATGGACCAAACCACAGACCAAACAGGATACCAGACCACCGACCGGGCTATCGAAAGCCCACAGGTAAAATAGCATGCCAAATCACAGATCATATCACAAACCAGAGCATAACACATCAATTTGACATAGACCAGGAAGTAGACTAGATCATAGACCAGGAGGTAGGCCAGACCATAAGCCAGGAAGTAGACCAGATCATAGACCAGACCACTGACGGAGCCATGTACACTGGCGAGTCTCAATGACAACGTTCTGGTCATACCTCCCACCTCCCGATCGGTCCATACTTGGTGATTAAAAAAAACAACAACAAAGCATCGCAAACTAAGCAGTCTGGCTTGGAACAATTGGGTGCAGTGCACTTCCTAAATTCGAATGTAATCCGTTGAATGCTTAAAAATCGAAATAAATTCAATTTTAGTTGCCTGAAGCTATTTGGCACCAACCAGGTGGGATTTAGCACCTCCCAGGCTTGGTTTGGCACCTCCCAGGCGGGATTTGGCGTCACCCAGGCGGTGTTTGGCACCTCCAAGGTGGAGTTTGGCACCTCCCAGGCTGGGTTTGGCACCTCCCAGGTGGGATTTGACACCTCACAAGTGAGGTGTGCCCCTGGGAGCGCCTCTGCTTGGTATTCCAGAAGTGGAGCATCTCGGGAGGTACTGGCTTCACAGCAGTGGTGTGTGTTGACGGCGTCAGCAGCATCAGCGGCACCTGAGGTCGCCTGACACCGCAGGTCACCGGGTCTATCGAGTTTTCAATCAGTCACTCAGCCGCGCACAAAGCAATGCCAGTGAGATGGGGAACATAATCCGACCCCCGGCTCCCCCGGCGGCGCCGCTCTGTTCCTCCTGCCACCAGTGCATGTGACGACCACGGCCATGAACGTTGTGTGCACAGCTGTGTGCGAATAACTCGACTGTGGAGTGTCGGCTCAGCTTCCAGCGCTGCTAGCATGCGGGTCACAGGCTCAGTTCGATAACGCAAACGAATTGTGTGGATATTGGTGAGCTGACCATGCACTCAGTCCTGACCCATGGCTGAATGCAAACGTTGCTAGCAGCTGACGCAGCATACCGTAAGTGAGAGTATTGCTTATGGGTGTAGTAAAACATTTAGTGATTGACATCATTGGCAAACAATGAAGGAGCAAACAGAAGTTCGAAGATGGATAAAACTGAAGTTTTGCCACCATCAATCTGCCAGCCAGTAATAGTATCACTGCTCTCTGCGAATAAAAGAGTCATGTCATCTTGAGGTCAGGTCAGGTACCTCTAGCCATTCAACGGATCTGAAATTGCCAGGGAGAGCTTACCTTAAGACATGCGCGTATCAAAGAGAACGACGCATGGGATAGGGGCTCTTCTGTTCGCGACAAACTTTCTCATCTTTCTCATTTACACCTACCCGTTATTAAATGTTCTCCCTTCGTCACTGGCGCAGTCAATGCGCCCCTGAACTCCAATAACCAACCAACCAACCAACCAAACCAACCAACCAACCAACCAACCAACCAACCAACCAACCAACCAACCAACCAACCAACCAACCAACCAACCAACCAACCAACCAACCAACCAACCAACCAACCAACCAACCAACCAACCAACCAACCAACCAACCAACCAACCAACCAACCAACCAACCAACCAACCAACCAACCAACCAACCAACCAACCAACCAACCAACCAACCAACCAACCAACCAACCAACCAACCAACCAACCAACCAACCAACCAACCAACCAACCAACCAACCAACCAACCAACCAACCAACCAACCAACCAACCAACCAACCAACCAACCAACCAACCAACCAACCAACCAACCAACCAACCAACCAACCAACCAACCAACCAACCAACCAACCAACCAACCAACCAACCAACCAGCCAACCAACCAACCAACCAACCAACCAACCAACCAACCAACCAACCAACCAACCAACCAACCAACCAACCAACCAACCAACCAACTAACCAACCAACCAACCAACCAACCAACCAACCAACCAACCAACCAACCAACCAACTAGCCAACCAACCAACCAACCATCACTGGTGTATCGCTCCTTTGCCATAATCATTGATGCGGGCATACGCATTGGCACGGCACACAACACTGGTATTGACACCTATTTATTAACCCTTTCCGGTGAAATCCTCACACCCCGTCTCGGGGGGGGGGGGGGTGTCGGTTGAAGGCCCCCTCTAAAATCCAAACTAAGCATCGCACGAAAACGAAACAGGTGTCATCGGAAAGCGCTCGACGAGTAGGGTCCGGGTCCACCCCTGAAAAAATCCCCCAAAAGTGGCGTCACCAGGGGGATAGATTTTCACGACTTTTCACGACTTATCTTATGGTTTTTACTCTGGGGAGTTCATTTTGTGGGATATATGGGAAAAAATTAGTTGGAATGAGAAAAGGACAGCAAAATCGACCAGGGCTATAATCTTTTTGGGCCCCCAAAAATATATTTTTTTTGTTGAAATTTCCAAATTTTGAGTTTTCACGTTTTCTTTAATTTTCCTTTTCTAATGGGTAGAGCAGACCAAGAAACGTTGTTGGAAGTCAACTTGCACTAACAAAAAATGCTTACTTTAGCCAGAATCCTGTGTTTGATCTGCAATAGGACAAATGCGCAAAATTCATATGCAGTCAAAAACGAAAAAAAAACTCGTACGGTTTGTTGCATCCGTAGAGATAAGCAAACGCTGAAAGTTTCATTAAAATATCTGTATCCGTTAAAGCGTGACGACTGGTTGAACTTTTTTGGAGGTAACCTCACTTGACCTTGAATACCTCGTTGACCCTAGATGACCTGACCTAGACATTTTGAATCAGCATGTCAAATTGATGTGGAAAAAGGTATGCCAAATTTAGGCGTCCTAACACGCGCTGTTCGTCCGGTATCCGCGAAAAACCTGATGGGGGGGGGGGGCGGTTGAAGACCCCCCGAGACGGGACGGGTCAATGAAGCATTTATGTAAGTTTTCCTGCCAAATAATATACATAAACTTTCAGAAGCTCATGTTGATCGTGGATACCAGGACTAGCATTCAGTCTACACCAGCCTCAATACGCTAACCGAAAGTTGATGCCCCGATATTTTTACTGACCGGTCACCAGCCGACATGTTGGGCTGAAGCTGGTAGCGAAGCGGCCAGTCAGTGCCGTACCACGGGACCTCTGAGTGTTGTCCACTCGGACACCTCGATCTGTCCGTTCTCATCGGTCCGAACGGCCGCTGTCCAGCCGGGTCACTGGCTGGTATAGTTCACCTCTGCAGGACCGTGAGGGTCGTCTGCACAGACCTGACGAATGCATCGTCCCACTGCCAGATCATATCTGCGCAGGTAGCCAGGCGGCAGGTGCCAGGTCGTTGTAGGAACTGACGCTTTGAATATGTAGACGGGTACTATTTTTGTTCGAGGATATGGCGACTGCATGCACATAATTATTTTTCGATGTTCAGGAAATGTCGCCACACTTGGTCTGCATCGTGTATCATGTATCGTGTGTTGTTTTCTAATGACCTACAGGCAATGTCCAATTAATTATAGGTGAAGCCATACAAAAATAAGCCTGCGCTAACACATGAATGACACACGTGACGAGTGATAATGAAATTATGCGAAGCATATGTAATCTCAGAGTGTGACTCTCAAAGTCGCCGTATAAGTGGCGACAAGCCGCTTCCATCGGTCTGTTGGCTCACAGGAAAGGTGGGTCGTTGGTGAGGACGTGCTCTCCGGTCAGATCCTCACACCCAGTCTCGGGGCGTTGATAGGAACCCCCTCTATTATCCAAACTAAGGGTCGTACGAAAGCGAAAGAGGTGCCAACGGAAAGCTCTTGAAGAGTACGGCCCGACACTACTCCCAATGTCTTTTCCACAAAAGTGATGTCCAAAAGTGACGTCTATATGGGTATAGGCCCATACTCTTCGAGTATGGGCTTAGATTTTCCCGACTTACATTCTGTTTTTGGCTCTGCGGAGTTCATTTTAAGGGATATTCGAAGAACAAAAATTATTGAGTATCAAAAAAGAACAGCGAAATCGACTAGGACGATTTTTTTTTTCGCCATCCAAAAATCAACTTTTTACCTCAAAATTTGAAGTTGTGAATTCTCACGTTTTCTTTAGTTTTCCTTTTCTAATAGGTAGAGCTGATCGGAAAACTCCGTTCGAAGTCAACTTGCTCTTATAAAAATGTTTACGTTAGCCAGAATCTTCGATTTTAACTCTAATAGGCGATTATGGATAGCTAATAGGTAATAAAAACGGGAAAATAAAAAAAATTCTCGCCCACGTTTTGTTGCATCCTTAAGATAAGGAAACGCTTAAAGTTTCATCAAAATATATGTATCTATTGAAGTGTGACGGCTGGTTGAACATTTTTGGAGGTAACCTCACTTGACCTAGACTAACTCGTTGACCCTGGATGACATGACTTCAAACATTTGAAACAACATGCCAAATTGATGTGGGAAAAGGTACGCCATATTTCGGTGCGCTGCCATGCGCCGTTCTTTCACTATCCGCGAGAAAAACCTGAGGGGACGGTTGAAGACCCCCACCTCCGAGACGGCGCGGGTTAACCTTGTACCATGGGCAGGCCGACTGAAATGTCCGAATGAGCAGGCCAAAGGCCCCGTTAGCGTTTCATACCATAGCACCAATTTGCTCCGAAAAAGGTGAATTTTTAACCAGAATGATTCATAAGTCACGAATAGCACCGATATGGTGGATTCTTGTCATGTTTATTTTATGAGAAGATGGAATGAAGTTCCTGCTCCAAGTGGTATTAAATGATGTGCATCTGGAAGTATTTAGCGTAAGTTTTGAGTCGACCGCCCAGTGTGTTCTGTGTATCTTTCTGTAATGTGTGGGTATTATTTTTATTTTTTACCGTATGATAAAAAAATGAGGCGATCGGCAAACATCAGATGATTTGGCTTTACTACAGCAGACAGGTCAATCCCCCAAAAGGGAGCACAACGGTGGAGAGATCAGTCCACCTTCGGGAATACCCGACACTACGGCGAACATTGCTGTCTCGGAGCAAAGAAGGGGAACGTGATGTCGTATAGCTGCCTCGGGAGCTGTTCATATTTTACAATATTCACAACTTTCAACGTTCACAAGTTACAAATTGGAAGTTCAACTCAAATTTCTGGATGCTAGCTTTCAAAACAGCTCGGATGGGAGGCGTTTATATTTCCCCAGGTTCATGATGCCGGTTCGACCAGTGTGCAAAACAGAGATACAGCCTTGTCCACTTCTATCCCGTCCAATAAAACCCACGGTGACATTCTCAGAGCACGACGAAGCCCTTCAAAATCAGCACGGCGATAATTAAGTGATGTAGTGCAAGTTGCAAATACCGGTGCTGTTTATCCGACGCTGAACGAGATCATCACTTCGTCATGGTCAGAAATAGTTGTTGACATGATAGTGATAATGGAATGCTCACAGTGCCCAAATACTTAGCTGATTTAAGTGAAATAATGCAAGAAGACTGCTGGTATAGAGCATGTACCTGAACAGCTCAGTTCAGGTGACGCCAATTCATCTCTCACGTCACTATCATAGCGTTTATTGATCCAAGCATGGTCAATTTCTCAAATGAGGTGTATTTTGTGTTGTTTTATACCCATACTTCTCACAAGAAAAGGCTTGCGCCCCACCTGATGTCCGCATCTCGGGCATTAGTCATCGATCGTTGGACGGTGTCACGTGGTTCCGGATGGTAGAAGTCACCCCGCATGCACTATGATTGTCACCCCACCGCCAGTCTCGCGGCTATATCTCCAGAACCAGCTGCGGATCCACATAGCTCGTTCGGTAGCGGCAACGAGTTAAGTCTGACAGGTCGAAATTTTGCAATTTGAGCAAGTAAGCGACATTTTCAAAAGCCCAATTTTCTGCAAAAGTGCTCCGTTTCTCACGAATAAGAGTCTCAAAAAAGTATGTGTCGCAACGTGCAGCGGCGAGCATCTCCGACAGCAGTTAGCAGCACTCGGACAACACCGCTGATCTGTCGCATTTCTCCAACTGGTCGGTTGTCAGTTTTTTGTGAAGCTGATTAACGACGTGCGGCTGTTGATGCCGTGCACAAACAGCGCTTCCCGCTCCAAACAGTGGCGTGTGCAAAAGAGGCACGCCCACGGCTATAGATTACGCTCAGAGCCACGGTTTGGCAAACACCGCGCCACCAGAAGCCCAGCCTACGTATACCAGCTTAATATGCGTGTAGCTGTTTGAGCAGCTGCTATTTTAAGCAATTTACGACGTAAATCTTTCACTTGCCAAGTGGAGCAGCTGGACAGCAGTCTCTACACGTCGAGGTTAATCACTGCGACAATCGGCTTAGTTGCCTGAAATCGATGACAGCTTAGGTTGACAGGAATGCTCTCCTACCTTCTGAGGAAAACACCAGCAAGTGATATACTAGGACCAACTGCTGCTATTCAATAAGTGCATTTCAGCGTCGGAATCTTTTTGGTACACTGCAAAAAAACTAGGTCTTCAAGCGTAACGTCGGAAATTAGAAAGCAGGTGGTTCCCGAAAAAAAACTCGTGATTACACCCAGACGAAGCTCCCAGATAAGCTCCTGAACAATTTCAATTCAGTTCTACTTGTGATCACATCGACGATTGCTGCCATATGCAGAGCAAAATTCGCGACAATTTTGATTGCCCGGAATTTAGACGTCATTCCCCTCAACATACCAGGATGAAAGTAGTTTGGACTTTCCCCACACAGTGCTAACATCCATTAGCTTCCACATAGAGAACGATACACACACACACACACACACACCAATCCACTTAGGACATTGCTCCATCCCTGATTCCATACTCATGCTCAGCTTCTCACCTCAAATTTTAATGTATGCGAGTCGATCTCAAAAAGCCTCCTTCAGTAGAAATAGTAAAAGTATATGCAAAGAATAGCATGCAGATCAAATATTCCAGGACAAAAAAGCACCTCATAATTTGTGAATAGGTGTATGTTTTGTGTGTATGCGTATATTTATCAATTTATTTGGTAATACTCTCAGTAGAAGGGCGCAAGTTCTGAACGAAGGATACTTATCGAATTTGTTCGCAACAGATCGTAATGTGTACATAAGTATGGGACTACTACTGGCGGCCGAAGGGACCTTTACCGCCCTGGTGAGAGAGACCATGCCCGGCTGCACTGTGGCGCTCTGCTACGTGTAATTGTTAGAACTGGTTCCACGAATCGAACTGCGTAGCCCTACGCCGTGTATCCAGCCGTGTAATCATTTGGATAGCGAATCTGGGACAACCAACGCCGTCCTGACTGGCAGCAGGTTTGTCTGGAGTGGTCGAAAATCGTCGTATCCTTCAGCACCTGGTAGGTGCCAATAGGCACCAAATGTAACAGTTCAACGGAACGTTTTCACGACTCGTATACTGGCACCTCCGCACAGCCGACAGATGAGCATATCATTCCACGAGAGATCGGCAGCACATCATCTCCTCAAGGTGTTCACTAGGCCGTGAACCGCGGTACTAAATACTGACGCCGTCGTTGTTATTCTGCGCATAGCACATCACACACAAGCACACACACACACACCCACACCCACACACACATACACACACACACACACACACACACACACACACACACACACACACCCACCACACACACACACACACACACACACACATACATTTATATATATATACATAATTTAAAACATGAGAGCTTTCGTGATTGCATTGAGATTAGCGTGGTGCAGCTCGTTGCGCGCGCTCCGGAGGCGGGTGTCGTAATCAGTCCACCCATCCTGTTTTTCGACGATATCTCATAAATGGGCAGAGAGATGGTTATGAAATCGTGTGACTCAGTTCATAATTGATAAGCACATTGAATGCAAATATGCACAAAGTAAATTTTGAAATCCATTGGTAACCATAGAAACTGTGGGGGTGCAAAATCGACTGACCGGCTGGCGGCTGGCCATGCAGCCACCGATCGCTCAAGATCACAAAGGTTTCGCCGGTGCAGTAGGGCGGCGACGTGGTTCGGTGGTAGATTTCGACCTCATTTGACCTTGAAGGCACTGACCAAGGGCAATGAAAATTGCATTGAAGTGAGATCACTGCAACCGCATCCCTTCTGAATTTTGCGCTTCTAGCTTCAGTAGCTTCCGAAATATTGGAGGGGCCGAATCCGCTCCACCCCCTCCCGTGGGCATTACGTGAATAACCCTCCAGCGCGTGATAACCCGAGAGTCACTGGGAGAGAAATATACTGCCCCAATGCTTATTTTCTGCGATGACAGGGAAACTGAGAGAAAACGATTTGAACCATTTAGTGCGTTCCAGAAAATGTCAAAAGGGTGGTGTGCAAAAAGTCAACATCATCCTAGGTCATGTTGCTATCATGTCATAAACCTGCCGTGGGTCCTGTTTGCATCGTTATATATGTTAACGTATTTAATTGGAACAATTTGACTGAAGTGGTATGATGAGTTCATCAATGTGCCAGTTATATATTAAATGGCCAAGTAATTATTACCACGTGACTTCATCCAGGTAATTTTGGGAGGCCATTTTCTTCACCATGGTTTTCAGTAACTGTTTTCAAGAGAGGCTATTGCCCTCCCCAGGCTGTGTTATTATAATAGCCATAACTCTTAATTTATAATCAGTTCTCTTTAATTGGTGACTGGATGTGATCATCTAATACCCTAAGAAGTTCCGTCTCACCCGTCATGTCAGTTCCTGGAACGAAATCAATTTCCATGTGTATCCATATGTGTACCTAATACGCTTACTGATCTTCATAGATATCAGTATAGCAAATAAAGATCATAATCAATCATGACAAATCCCATTGATATAATCCTTGAAATTCCATTTTATTTCCTGTCGTATCAAGAAACATTGCATGTCCTCAACAAAGAACCAGGGAGGTCGGTGATGATTTTGGAAGCCTAGTTGAGTGCAATGGTTTCTAAGTATCTTGTCATTCCTTATCTTTAAACTTCGGAATGATTCAATTTACATTCAAGTTTGCATAGCGTATTGTAAGGCATATTCAAAAGGCATTCAATTTTGCATAGCATTTCATAGGATGGTTTTCTAACTACGTCCACAAATGGAGTTTAAATGAAATGGAGTTGTTTTAAATGTGTACCATTTTGTGTACCGTCTTAAGTTTTTATTTTCCTTTTTCCTTGCTGAAATAACTTTGACGTTTTTTTTCTCTGCTGAAGCAAATTGTTCCCTGTACTAACATTGCGCAACAGGGAGTAACGTAGCCGAAACTGGCTTGTGAAGGGCCAACGCTGTTGCCAATTAACTCCTCCTGTGGAGCGTCTTAAGGTGGACACACCGGCATTTAGCGCCTCCATTAGCTCCGCTCACATTGTGGCATGACCCGCGGCCATAGATGACCTTGCGCCTGTGCGCCGGCTGCGCCGGCTGGGGGTGGTTCGCGCGACCGCCAACCACACAGGATCTGACGACATCCGACCCGTTCAGCTGACAGCGCCCGCGGGTATCTGCGCAGTGTCAGATGTGCAGACGGGTGTGTGTCTGTGTGGCTGTGAGCCTCGGCGATGGTGCCGACAACAAATGCGGACAGACATGACACGGCGCCGACCGATGCTGACAACCTGGCAGCATGGCACCGATGTTGACATAATGACAGCTTGATACGATGTTGGCAGAATGGCAGCATGATACCGATGTTGACAGAATGATAGCATGATGGCATGGTACTGATTTAGTTGGTGTCATGCTTACCATACTTCATGTCATGCTCTTCAACTCTTATTTCCATAAATACGATAATTGGCACACGAAATTATGTGCACATGCGTTGGATTCTAGAGATGCTCCAATAGATATATCAGAATTGCGCAACGGACGCCTAACTTGTTTTGTCGCTTCGTTCGAGCCTTGCTCGTTGTTCGTTATTAATGAGGCTACTAAAACGGATATTGTGATAGGGAGCAAGAGACACAGATGGAGCAAGAGAGTGCATTAGAGTGAGAAAGATATTGAGAGAGAGAGGAAGAAAGAACCTAAATAAAGAAAGAAAAGAGAAAGAGATAGAAAGCAGACAGGGATACAAGGGAGAGAGAGAGTGAGAGAGAGAGAGGGGGGGAGAGAGAGAGCGAGAGAGCGAGAGAGAGAGAGAGATAGAGAGAGAGGAGGAGGAGGAAGGGAAACAAGGAGAGGAGGATGAGGGAAACACGGCGTGGAGGTGTGAAAATGAGGTCAAAGGGTCAGTAGATGTCGTGCGGAAGTGCTCAAATAATTTATGTTGCTTGCATGAGAGGGGACCACACCACATATGATTCCCATGCGAATTCCTTCAGTTCAGCATCAATTTTCTTCTTAGTACAAATTTAACAGCTCAGTGACACTGGCGGCATCTGAAAGTTAATTTGTCCCAACAGCTCATCGCCGGAAACGTCAACAGAGATGGCTTGTTCCAGCGTCAGATGTTTGATGATGGAGTCAACCGACCAGACAAACCTCGGGAAAGCCAAGTACATTTGCATGTACGTTGCGTGCACATACCCATGCAGCATCCATAGTGGTACTGACCAGTATCACCTGGTCTTTGGACATGTATGACTCTTGTGTTAAATTTCGAAGGACATGAAAAGCCAAAAATACTCCGGTATGGAGGATATGAATGGAAATACAATGTGCATCTGAGCTGAAGAAAAATAATTCAAGCAAATTTGTACTAAACGTCTTTCACGGGTTCTCCCCCCATTGCTTATCGTTTGGAGCTTACGAAGTTCCAAACGTGGACCGAGGTCATCTTTGTGCAGCGCACTGCGTAAGCACATCTATGTAATGTACCATTTATAATTTATAGGCAGCTGTTAGTGCTTCATTCCGGATAACACTGGGCGCCGTGGGGATACACTGAGATTGTGCACTTATTTTGCTTAGCCTACACGCGTATAGGTACTCCGTTCTGTTGATCTTGTGAGGCGACATGCGAATGACAAGCAAGAAGAAAATGCAATTACTCAACGTGCCGCGTTACTGTTTTATTTTCCAACACTCCCCTGTCCACGACGTGACAAATGGAATGACCACAATTGGTACGACTCGCCCTCGGATGGCAGCCAGATGTGAATCGCCACACGGGGCCCACGCGCCTCTCACGGCTGTGGTCGGATGATTCACACCACCAGAGGAACTCTTGGGGCCAACTTTCCCTATAGGCAACGTGCTCAGCTTTCACTAGAGTAAGTCGAAGACATATGCTAAAATATAACTGCTAAGATGAAGACATTTGGAATCAGCAATTGATGGCGCTGAATGTATGTGCCTCGGTTCCAGTAAAGATATGCATGCGTTAGGAAAACGTCTAGTCCTCCAGACGATGGTTACCAAGTCCCAACAGACATGCACGTCCCTGATACCCAGACTAGGGAAGAAATCATACAATCCGCTCGAGTCAAGTGTTGGCTTTACGTCACGTCGACCGTTGAGTCATGCAGCGTCGCCAATCTCTCACGCCGATTGGTTGCGGGCGAAGAGTAGCGGCAGGTTAGATTAGGTCAGACACGAACCCACAATCTTTCAATTATGAGACGGGTAGCTTACCCCAAGACTACTCGTCCCCCGCTCGCTCGGGTGAAATAATCTATTAGTTCCCACGCAAGTGTGCATACCATTATCCCCTTTTATTTTCTCCCCATCAAATATATTTCCTGAGAGTTTCCAATTCCATTAATCGGCTACGGTGATACTATCTTCTACGATAGCTTCCCGCTACCTAGATCTCCGCAACTATATTTTTACCCCTTGTTCTTTCATTCTTCAGCATGCCATAGACATGTTATGTTGCTGTCATTCGGTTTCTGTGCGGATGTTCACCGACACCAACAGAGTTTCCCAAAGCATGCGCTAAACTATTTATATCGTTTACCTGCTGGGCGTTCTCGGCAAGAAAACTTATGATGACAATGGATAGACGGTCATGCCCAAACAACACTCGACACGGTACAATGGTCCACACCAATGCAGCCAGGCTTGTCACACTCCGCAAGGCGCGACCACGGATCCCAGACAGGCGAAACGAGGTGATTGTGCAAGGGTCACCGGCATACGCTGAGGGTTCGATAAATGGCCCATCCTGCAGACACATGCATGCATGCATGTACCATGCAGGCTCATACATGTCTACTGCCAATACATGTATTCACGTACACGGCGGGTCACGACGGTCGCCCGCGTGTCCAGCCTGACCCTGACTTGAGACGAGTGTGTTGACCATCTGTTATCAAGGCGTTCAAGCTAGGCAGCGTGCTGCGCGATTGTTCATCTCGGTGGGCAGGTTTGTCTTGGCTTCTCTGGCGTACCAGAGAGGAATTTCCAAAGGGTTGTCAAAATTTTGTGTCTATTAACCCTCATCGGGCTGACCGGCAAATCCAACTTCGCCTGGCCGGTCATGGAGGGTGCTCTTGAAAGCCCCCTCTAACGTCCGGTCTAAGTATGCTGAGATGAAATGCGGAATACCATTTGAAAGCTCTGGCAATGCAGAGCCCGAAACATAACTTAAATCTACATGATGACCGATAATGATGTCACCAGAGGTCGTGGTATGTAAAGATATTGATCCTCACTTAATTCCATAGAAATGTTCTTTTTGCAAGACAGCGCTTGTGTTTTTTTACCTTGTCTTGTAAAAATTAATCCAAAGAAATGCATTTATGATGATCACAGTGCAAACAAATGAAGTAAGCATAGGTCAGTTCACATATGGATGGATATATATTAATATTACATGGATATTATATGGATGTATATATAAATGAATACCCATATATATATATATATACCCATACCCATATATATATATATATATATATATATATATATACATATATATATATATATATATATATGTGTGTGTGTGTGTGTGTGTGTGTGTGTGTGTGTGTGTGTGTGTGTGTGTCAGGTGTGTTTATTTTTTCCAGACAAAATCGGGGGGTCGAAGTGTCAATGCACCAGAGCCCCTTCCTCCCAGCCAACCAAAACCTTGTCGGATTTCACCCACTATGTTTCAAGATCTCAGAATTCTTGTTTGACTCTACGATGTGTATGTTTATGCATATTTGGCGTCATCACCAACTGGCAAACTCGCTCAATAACAAGTGAAGTAACATAAGTAAAACAGCAGTGTACCGTACATGTCAACATATAACAGCATATCATAAGAATTCAGTGTCATACAGTGGGCCTGGGTCCATCGTCACAGTCACCCATATTATTTTCTTTGCTAGGGCCGGAAATAACAAAGCATAAATCTTCGGGAAATGAGAACGCAGAAATCAAAGGTTTTCAAATCTGGGGGTAAATGCATGGCCCTTGCCATGGACGTGTCACAACAGGAACATTTTTTTTACTGCAACCCTGTTAGTACTAGTAATCCTTTCCCTCCCCGAAGAAAGGTCAAGGGCCGAGTTTCCTTTAATGGTGCCTTAACCCGCACCGTCTCTCCTGTCAGATCCTCGCACCCCATCTCGGGTGAGGGGGGGGGGGGCGGATAGTAACCCCCTAAAATTCAAATTAAGCGTGGCACGAAAACGAAAGCGGTGTCATCAGAGAAAGCGCTCGACGAGTAGGGTCCGGATCCAACCCCAAATCAATTTCCCCCAAAAGTGACGTCACTAGGGGGCTAGATTTTCACGACTTTTCACGGCTTGTATTGTGTTTTTGGCTCTGTGAAGTGAGTTCATTTTGTGGATATTTGAGAAAAAAATTATTTGGAATCAGAGAAGGAGAGTGAAATCGACCAAGGCCATAAAATTTGTTGGCCCCCAATATATTTTTTTTTGAAATTTTAAAACTTTGAGTTTTCAAGTTTTCTTTTTTAATCTTCCTTTCTAATGGGTAGAGCAGACCATGAAACGTTGTTGGAAGCTAACTTACCCTAATAAAAAAAGTTTATTTTAGCCAGAATCTTTGATATGAACTGCAAACATGAAACAGGCAAACATGAAAGATTTATATGCAGTCAAAAACGGAAAAAGTAAGACAATCCTCTGGTACGTTTTGTTGCATCCCTAAAGATAAGCAAATGCTGAAAGTTTCATTAAAATAGCTGTATCCGTGAAAGCGTGACGACTGGTTGAATGTTTTTGTAGGTAACCTCACTTAACCTTGATTAACTCGTTAACCCGAAATGACCTGATTTCAAAATTTTGAAACGGCATGCCAAATTGATGTGGTAAACGGTATGCTAAATGTTGGTACCCTGCCGAGCACCGTTCGTTCACTATCCGCGAAAACCCTGAGGGGGCAGTTGAAGACCACCCCCGATACCGGACGGGTTAACTCCACCATCTTTGCCTTCTTGACTTCATAGGCAAATTTCATTTTTACTTCCCTGGAAATTGACTAGGAACGGGCCAAAGAAGAATATATTCAAAAATCTATGAACTGCCCCCATTCCCAGTAGTGAAGACAAACACAGAGGATATTGTTCTTTTATCAAGTCAAACAACTGCTATTTCAAAACCTTGAAGAAGGTCAAGGTTACTGAACTGAGGTCGGGTCAGACTACGTCTTCTTATCGTAGTGAGTGGAAGACTTTTCAAGCAGAAGATGATGAAACATGACATATACATTCAGCTTCCAAATATCTGCAAGGTTAATGGAGTAAGGTCAAGTCAAGTATCATGCATATTCTACACTGTCGTCTTGTGTGCGTAGTTTGGGTTTTGTGCACATCAGCGACTTCGGCTATATTGCGCCACTGCCATCTTATGCCGAATGCTGCTGTCCTCTAACATCTGCACCGGACTGTTGACTGGTGACGTCTGTTGCCCGACATCCGCTCCGGACTGTTGACTGGTGACGTCTGTTGTCCGACATCCGCACCGGACTGTCGACTGGTGACGTCTGTTGCCCGACATCCGCTCCGGACTGTCGACTGGTGGCGTCTGTTGTCCGACATCCGCTCCGGACTGTTGACTGGTGGCGTCTGTTGTCTGACATCCGCTCCGGACTGTCGACTGGTAACGTCTGTTGTCCGACATCCGCTCCGGACTGTTGACTGGTGACGTCTGTTGTCTGACATCCGCTCCAGACTGTCGACTGGTGGCGTCTGTTGTCTGACATCCGCACCGGACTGCTGAGTCGTGGCGTCTGTTGTCTGACATCCGCACCGGACTGTCGACTGGTGGCGTCTGTTGTCCAACATCCACTCCGGACTGTCGACTGTTGACGTCTGTTGTCTGACATCCACTCCGGACTGTCGACTGTTGACGTCTGTTGTCTGACATCCGCTCCGGACTGTCGACTGTTGACGTCTGTTGTCTGACATCCGCACCGGACTGTCGACTGGTGGCGTCTGTTGTCCAACATCCACTCCGGACTGTCGACTGTTGACGTATGTTGTCGGACATCCGCTCCGGACTGCTGACTGGTGGCGTCTGTTGTCCGACATCCGCACCGGACTGTTGACTAGTGACGTCTGTTGTCTGACATCCCGTGTGTTGTGACGTCACTCTGCCAGACGCGAGCACGGCTATTGCGTGTTACGCCACTCGTTTCTTGCCGAGCGGCCGGTGGACGTGTGGTCGACTGATTGATGTGTGATCGTAACTCGTCGGTGTATTGCTCCGACACACTCTATCTAGCCAAATGTGTTGCCGACAGTAGATAATCTGACGAGTGGCTCCAGGTGCCATTTAATCACTCGCGAGAACAAGACGTTTAAGATCCACCATAAATGCCGATAAATCAATATCAATACATCAATAAATCAATTAGTGACCCTCAGTCCGTGTAGGTTGATGCATCCCACCCTGATATCTTGTGCGCGACCAAGGGAGAACGCCTTGCGTTGATGCACCTTCATTCGCTGCAGCTGGTGGATCATTGCGGCATTGTCCACCGTTTGGTGAAAAATGAACACAGCTAAAAGATGTCAGCTCAGTTTCCTGAGCTGTGACATCTTAGCGTGTCGTGCCGTACTCCGCGGAGACAAAATATTATGGCCAATCACTACCACATGCTGCCCGCAAATAGCCAATGTTCGATGTGGTATGGTAATGAACAATTCAGTTAACGTGTTTGCCCATTGATCTTCGCCGTGTCATTCGAGGTCATTGTCCCAGTTTTACCTCAGACGATCCTTTTCAGTCTCTGAATCACTCTGGACTATTTTTTTACGTTGAAGCTAAAGCTGACGTCTATTTCTACCCACGGGTGCAAAAACAGTGTTTTCGGATCCTATTGGAAAGTGCTAATGTCGGTTTCAAACGACGAAAAATGCTTAAAACACCTTATATCGGCATAATCTGGCAGTTTGGGTCGTACAATGCAGCTTCAACACTTGCTAGCCCATGACAACTCGAAATAAACCATATGCATGTCAGCGTATAAATAAACTTAGCTCACATTGCACACGTTATGGTGACCTGACCCCAGGCCACTTGAGGGAAAACATACACATTGGATAAGAAAAGTATCCTGATGCTTCTGGATGCATATTAGGACAAAAAAATATTTTACAGCATGCATATCAGAAAAGTAGGACAATTCGCCCAAACTGTGCCCAAGCTGGCTGTGATCTCAGAGCGCTGACAGGAAGCGAACAAAAAATCCAAGAACATATCTTGGGGACACTGCCTAATTGCACTCATGTAACAAGTTTGATTTCGACATCTCTTCGTGTATATGAGCTACCGGTCATCAAACGTATTTTGAAAGTGGTCTTCTTTAATCTGAGCTAGGTCAATCACCCGACGCGATCAGAGGTTGAAATTGTCACTTCAGATGTACAGACGATCACAGAAATGTGCTGAAATCGTGCGCGGCTGCGCGCCATCGTTTTTCGCAATCCCAGAAAAACCCTTCGGGGGACTAAAAAGACCTATCCCCGATTGGGTTAATGCAGTCCTTTGACCCGTGTGGTTCTAGGCAAGTGGAGCAGCATGTTTCAACGTTTCAGAACTTCGGGTTGATTTCGCTCGGTCGATTTGAGGTCAGCGCATTCTTACGAATACAGCAGCTGGGTGTGCACACATCCGTGACAAACGAATTTCATCTTTACCAATTTGGAAAACCTCATCCAACATTTTGGTCTCTTGCTGTTATAAAACTTCGGAAATATAACTATCAGCTGTTGTTCATATCGGAAGCAGTCCCTATGCTGATAGGCTGAAACCACTGACGGAAGCCTGGTTAAGACCCCAAATGCACCATTTGCATGGTGCATTATGGATGGTGAGCAGGGTATATTCCATGGTATCTGCTGGAGGGTACGCAGAGTACATTGTCACACTTTCCAATCTATTTCAGAGCAGGAAAAAAGCGGATGAAGGGAACTTACCACATTTGAGTTTTCGTTTCATTTACTTCTTGGCTGATTACTACTCGTGCAATGTTTGATGTTCCCCTCCTCACATCCCCCAGACCTAATATGGAGCACTTCGGAGTTGTCCGCTGCCAGTGCTGATAATCCTTGAGGCTCATACATCTCCTACTCTCCCCGCCCGCCTCCAATCGATGTCATAAAACGAAACCACCGTATGTACCAAGCATTCATAATTAAGCTGAGTTGAGATTTGATTACTCAATTAGCTCCCCACTAACATGATAGTGCGTGTATGTACTGACCAGTAACATGAGTTCCTACAAACCTAACCTTGATAAAACTGTCGAGTAACAGGATCTGGACGAATATGCCCAGCAGGCAGTGGCAGCCAGCCTGAGGGGGTACTCTGCGGAGGAACGGCGACCTTGACTCGGTTGCCCTGGGAGTCTGCGGCTTCCGGTATGTGCCGGGATGAAGGCCGCGGAATCGTACCGAGCCGACCTGTCGCAGACGTCGGTCGGCCTGCTGCAGCGACAGACCTGACCCACATTCCCGCCGAGCTGACATGGCGGCTCGGGTCACGGGTCACGCAGTCCGGCGCCGCAATTCGGCCGTCACACCTGTAACCAACAAAGGGCTAGAACTCCCGAGCTATACAAGCAGACCCGTCGACGAGCAACGTGCCGATTAGCACAAGTGCCATGCTGACCATGCCGATCAGCACAGGGAGCCAGGTTGACGACTGTCGTTTGGCTACGGCATGACGGAAAGAAAAGAGGCATGTCATGGCACATACAGGCAATGAGGAATTCGCACGAAGCGGGATGGTCAGGAGAGCAGATACCCTGACTAGCCCGCTAATTGAGCTTGAATGGTCGTTCGCAATCCTGGCATGGCTTTCAGAGGAGCTTACACTGGTTACCTGACTCGAAAGGAAATCGGATAGATTGCTGAAGTACACTTTCACATCATCGACAATGCATTGCGCCGCTGCCGAAATCAGAACGAATGTGTGTCGCTGTATACACAGCATGTTGACCCGCAGTGTCAGGTCGATGTGTCTGTCCGTCCAGACTTAACTATCCCAGACAGGTGAGCATCGACATTGTTGGATCATGCTTGGCTTCGGTCGAGATACGGATACCGCACATGTATTGGTATTAGGTTCAGTGCCGACGATCGGTGAGCACGCTTTGGGCGTGTCAACTAGCGACTCAGAGCGGCGTACCAGGCCTGACGCCGACTGACCCAGAAGATGGCATCACTGTACGACTGACCCAGATAATGGCATCACTGTACCACTGCCCAAAGGATGCCATCACTGTACGACTGACCCAGAAGATGGCATTACTGTACAACTGCCCAGAGGATGCCATCACTGTAGGACCGGCCCAAAGGATGGCATCACTGTACGACTGCCCCAGAGGATTACCTCACTGTGCGACTGCCCAGAGTATTGCATCACTGCACGGCCGACCCAAAGGATGGCATCGCTGTACGAATGGCCTAGATAATTGCATCATTGTACGACTGACCCAGAGGATTTCCTCACTGTACGAATGACCCAGATAATTGCATCATTGTACGACTGACCCAGAGGATTTCCTAACTGTACGACTGCCCAGAGAATGACATCACTGTGCGACTGCCCCAGAGAATGGCATCACTGTGCTACTGCCCAGAGGATTGCATCACTGCAGTGTTGCGTCGGTATCAACACGATGTACCGATATGGTGGTGAGCGCTCCATCAACAGTCCAGGCCTTTTCGCTGGAAAACCGCTATGCATGCCGCAATTTCATGTTTATGACTCACTCCTTGCAACGGTCTGCAACGTGACGCAGGTGGATTACGGTCAGTGATAAGTGCTGATGATTCGCCTTCTTGCTTATTGCTTATTGCATTGACACTGCATTGCATTGGCATTGCATGACATTGTTTATGCCTGACGATGGATGCGGGATAAACGCGAGCTTCGAAATACGAAGACCTTGCTGTCACTGAAATGTACATACAAGGGCCCATCCCCATCAATTTGTTGTCATTCGTTTCCACTCTGTGTAAGGTATGCCTCAATGAGCGATACACATCACATGAGGTGTTATACCGACAAGTAGCAGTACACAAAATGCTCAATGTTCAACAAACGTTCTACAAAAGACAATAAAAAATCCACCCTGCTTAATTTACATATCAAGCACCAATGCATGTTCATGCCCGGGAATCTCACACAGTAGACAGACAGACTCACAACAGAGAGACAGACTCTTCACTGACGATGTCGGAGAACGCGGCCGCCATCAGTAGCAAACGGTAGCACCTCTTGCAGTCTGCTGCCAGCACGCCAACAAAGACAAGCCTGACATTATTCCAGTGTATTATTTTCCAGTTCCTGCAGAGCACGAGCCAGAAACGGCAGTGGCACCAAGTATCAGGTGTTGCTATTCTGGACGAATTGTTTGGAATGAGGGTGAGGTGTGCCAATATCCGACCGCACATCCACCATAGAGTAGCGCCAGCTCATCACCCACCCCGAGCGAAGAGTTGCACTTCCATTGTCGACATTAGAGCAGTATCCTCGCAATGTCCGTCGTACATCACCCTCGTACATTGTTGTATGTCGTACAGCATCGTAAGTCGCAACGATACGCCTAGAGAGCACAAAGTGAGCAAAGTAAACAGGTTCAGGTGTCGCCCTGTGCAACCGGTTGTCTGTCAGTAACTGCGTGACTCCAGAGAAAGAGAGAGTGGTTATCACAGGTTTTTGCAGGTTCCTGATCTAAGCCTCTCAAACCGGTGCGAGTGGAAAGCTTCCGCGAATCTTGCGCCCGTGTCCCTTAGCTCAGCTTGCAACAATTATTGCATTTGCGCCTTACTTCAGACCTGTTTCCACCGTAACGTCTCTCCATCTACACTGATGCTGTCACAGTGACACACAAACGTTGTCGCAATGACACACCAACGATGTCACAGTGACACACCAACGCTGCCACAGTGACACACCAACGCTGCAACAGTGACACACCAACGCTGTTGCAATGACACACCAACGCTGCTAGTTATGCACAAACGCCGTCACAGTGACATACCAACGCTACCACAATGACACACCAACACGACACAGTGGCACACTAACAGACATCTGGGTCCTGCCTGGCATGGTCCTGAGCCACCCCTCGCAGACCAGATGACGTGAGGAGCCTGCGTCCTGAGCTGCCAATCGCAGACCAGACGGCGTGAGGAGCCTGTGTCCTGAGCCGACCCTCGCAGACCAGATGACGCGAGGAGCCCGCGTCCTGAGCCGCCCCTCGCAGACCAGACGGCGTGAGGAGCCCGCGTCCTGAGCCGCCCCTAGAAGACCAGATGACGCGAGGAACCTGCAGTCGTGGCCCAACCTATGCCGATGCCTCGTCATGGGTCTGGCAGCACCACGCAGAGCTCTACTGGAAGCGGAGCAGCTTAAGACAGCTGCCGATTAACACAGCGGTTGTCACCATCTGCATACGAGCCAACTCAGTGTGGTTGGTGCCCAGTTCAGTGTGCCCCGTGGAAGGTGAGGCGTGGGCCACTCACAACTGTTATACCTGAGTAAATAGCATGGTGATGCTTGCCAGCATTGTCGAATCTTGTTCGGAGGTATCATTTATTGTAAGCCCACACAAGTTCAATGACCTAGGAACCTAGACCTAGACCTACCTAGAAAACTACTAGACCTACCTAGAACCTAGATCTAGACCTAGAAATCAGTCCTACTTTCATCCTACTACGTCTTAACGTAATGTCAATGCATGGCGCAGGGTGGTCAAGGCAGTGCTGCACTAAGCGCAAAGAAAACTAAAACCGCATTGCTTACTGGATGGTGTTGCCTGGGATTGCTGAAGTCCATGGGCATTAAATACGACAGGCACGCAATGATTACTGAAGCAGACGACTACGTGAATTCAGAGGGTATGTAATTGGGGAAAATGGAGCACAGAAAGATTCGACCAAAATAGATCAAACCGGCAGATATTCATCAACATGACATTCATAATCATAGCATACCCAAACCTTGTATGGTATACATATTTATGTATATATATATGTGTATTGATATATACATGTGTATTTATAAAAATGTAAATATATATATATATATATATATATATATATATATATATATATATATATATATATATATATATATATATATATATATATATACATATATGTATATATATATACATATATGTATATATATGGTCTTGTGAACATTGTGAGTCGCGTGTATACCTGGTGCGATGAGTACATTCCAGCAGTGAAATGCGGGGGCCACTGCTGGCCTGTTAGAGCACTGGGGGCTACAGGAAGCTACCCCGTACCCAGTACATAGTACCTAGTACCTAGTACCCAGTGGGCAGATCCACCGGCGCCGGAACACCCGGCGCAGTCGACAGCCGACCCAGGACGCCGCCGCCGGCACGCCCGTGGCCGTCGGGACGATTTTACCGGCCCGTCCAACGGGTCCGGCGTCTCGGTCAGGCAGGGCGAGGGGGAGGGGCGGTCTGATCGGCTTCGGCGGTGCCGGTCAGACGGACCAGTGCAGACGAAAGGTCGGCGGCGCGCGGTGTGCCTGTGTGTGTGTGTGTGTGGGTGACCCGGTCACGATGATCGCAGCTCTTCGTCTGTCGGTGCTCGTGGCCGTGGGGGCCGCACAGGCCGCAGTCGCTGACGTTGGTTAGTCCTCAGCCGAGTCGGGCCGGCCGCCCCGCTGACAGATCGGTCGTAACACATGCAAGCGTGCGCAGGTAGCCGGGCGAATTAATAGCTGCAGGGAGCACACATATATTTGTAAATCTAGTTTTTCTAACTCAATTATTTTAACGTATAAACTATTTAGATGCAAGTTAAACACCGAATCCAGCCTAATGCTCCCATGTGTCATTACTAACAAGAACGTTCATCAAAGTTACATCACAATAGTTTTTTTTTAAATACCTCGTATATTACGTGCCTTTTCTGGATTGGTATGATCAGAGTTATCATCTTTCATAATAGTACAATGCCGGGACCGCAACGCTGCTTCGTGTCATGCCTGTTTCATGGCAAAGTGTTTTTAGCTGATAATGGAAGGCATGCATCGATAATATCCAAGATAGCCATGGTCCGATTTTTTGTCGGTTTTGGAGCCTGATACGATTCCTGTCCGTCATAGGCTATTCAGTTTCAAGTAGCGCGCGCTTAACAGCGGATAAGAGGGAGGAGAGTGAACCCTCCCTCCCTCTTGCCAGATCCTTACCCCGTCTCGGGGTGGGGGTCCTTACCCCTCTCTAATATTCAAACTAAGCGACGCACGAAAACGAAGTAGGTGTTATTGGAAAGCGCTCGACAAGTAGGACCAGGCACCACCAATAAAAATTCCCCCAGAAAGTGACGTCACTAGGGGTCCTAGTGTTTCACGACCTACATGATGTTGGTGGCCCTAGGGGTTTATTTTGAGGAAGATTTGAAAACAAACAAAAAATATTTGGAATCAGAAAAAGAAAGCGAAATCGACCAGGACAATACAATATTTGGACAACCAAAAACCAAAATTTTATTTTGGTGAAATTTCAAAATTGTGAGTTTTCAAGTTTTCTCTAATTTTCCGTTTTAGGGAGTAGAGTGGACCGAAAAATGTTGTTGGAAGTCAACTTGCTCCCAGAAAAAATGTTTACTTTAGACATAATCTTTTATTTTGTACTCTAATGGGCAAATACACAAAATTAATAACTAATCAAAAACTGAAAAAGGACAAATTCCTCTAGTGCGTTTTGTTATAACCATAAAGATAAGCAAACGCTGAAAGTTTGATTAAAATATCTTTATCCGTTAAAGCGTGACGACTGGTTGAACTTTTCTGAAGGTGACCTCACTTGACCCTGACAGACTCGTTGACCCTAGATGACCTGACTTGAAAATTTTGACACAACATGCCAAATTCATGCTAGAAAAGGTATGCCAAATATCTGCGCAGCCTTGCGCCCGTCTTTCACTATCCGCGGAAAACCTTAGTGGGGGGGGGTCGTCAACGACCCCCCCCCCCCCGAGACGGCGCGGGTTAACATTCTATTATAGTTATCATGCCAAAAAAACTCCACTCGACACGCCACTTAGGTGGGATTTTCTTCTCAAAGGCCACCAAATACCCCAAAAACATTAAGACTAGAGTGTGTATTGGTTAGTAATATTACTAGCGGTACGAAATAGCCACATATACTCGATTGTTTCCTTGCACATCCTCACGAGGAAGCTCTTGAAAATCATTCCTCTAGATGGAATAATGCTAATTTATGGCCAGTTTGCTTTTCTTTGTCTGCCTCGGCATAGTTCAAGGATATATATATATATATATATATATATATATATATATATATATATATATATATATATATATATATTGTGTGTGTGTGTATGTGTGTGTGTGTGTGTGGTGTGTGTGTGTGTATGTGTGTGTGTGTGTGTGTGTGTGTGTGTGTGTGTGTGTGTGTGTGTGTGTGTGTGTGTGTGTGTGTGTGTGTGTGTGTGTGTGTGTGTGTGTGTGTGTGTGTGTGTGTGTGCATATGTGGGTGTGCGCAACCCACAAATCAAACTTATATTCAGGCCATCCACAATATGCTCGTGACTATTACAGCCTGCTGTCGAGTTTTAAAACAGATGTCACGGGAAAAAGGGCTGTCACAGGCACACATGAAGGCAAAAACAACTCCTCATACCAGCGGTACGGAAAGAGCCAATAAGTACGGTCAGTATAATGAGAGGTCTGCAAATGTGATAATAATTAAGCAGGTATGATAATAATTCAGCAAGCATGAAAACAGGTCAGAGAGTATGACACATAGTCAGGAAGTAGATCAGATCAATCTGACCGGTCTCTAGCACAAATTCCGCCCAAGGCGGCGACCAAACGTGTGAACTGGCAGTTGTCTCAGTTCAAGTGGCAGTTCATTGCCATTCATTCAATCAAGCATTTTTACATAGACCTCCAATTGTCCTGGTTCATCGGCACTGCATTGTTGTATGGCAACAACAGTTGCATGTTTTTCCAGTCTTCTATGCATTCCTGACACAAACAAAGTGTTCCTGGTTTTCGTGCAATGTGGTTCATAGTTTACGCTTCATCCTAGCGCACTGTAATTCGTATAATTTTGCTGTCTTCGATGGTGCATATTTTCTGGGAACTGAAAACAAAGTGTAAAACACAGTGAAATATTAAATCTGAGAGGCGACCTTTCCCCGTCTCCATGACACTCATAGAATTCGGAACAATTAGAGCAGCGTCTCTAAGGGTAACTACGTGGTCTCGTAGTCGCGTTGAGGCAGGCCTTCATCATTTGACGGCAAGCTCAAGCACAGCAGCCATCTGAGCAGCCATGGCACGTGCCCAGACAGGCACCTGGCACGGCCTGATCATGCCCACACCGTCCTGTGCTGGCAGCCTGCAGAGGGCGTGACCTTTGAAACACTGCCCCCGAGAGGTGAGGTCTCGATTCTGCGCAGGTTGTTTGGTCTCCGCGTGATTTGTGGCTCGAGCGCAGTGGCTGTGGTTCATCCGCTCGTTGGTCCCTCATTTGTGTGATGCCTGTCGGGCATTTACAGCGCTGACTTATGTTGCGATGAGCGGTACAGCGTAGTGCAAAGTTCACAAATATCCACAAGCGGAAGCGTCAAACAATGCGAGGAGGAACCTGCCCAACTTTTGAAAATGCTAAACATTAACGACCATATTGGGCCAATGATGACAACTGAATGGCGGCATGCGCATGGCAACTAGGTAGCCTTTAAGGTTCAACGAAGATTCCCCAACATCGAAGTCTGGACAAAATTGTCTTACTATTCACCGCAGCAGAGTGAAAATTGATGCGAAGCCATTGATGAGGCCTTGAACGTTCCTCACCTTTATTTCTCACAACGGCTATCACTTCAATTTAGGAATGTTGCAAATTAATCTTCGCCATTATGACCAAGGGTTGTTGAACATACTGAAGCTTATATTTAAACTTGCATCACATAATACAGATAATTTATAGTGTATATAATTGTTTATATAATTGTGAAGGTAGTAAAAAATGTGATTAGCCTACCTATTTGACAGCTGGCAAAAGAGAACAGCCACGTCCGAGGAGATGGCTATTTTAAGTACCTCCCTTCACAAATGGAGCTGCGCGCTGCGCTCAACAAGACTCTCAGCCATGATCTGACAATGCAGAGCCGTCGCTGCGTGTACATCCGTGAAGCGTCGAGATCCGTACCCTGAGGCTTCTGCAGAACCGATCTGAATGCACGCTGCGGCTCGGACCTCGATTTACCGTAATATCTGCGGGTTAAGCTGACACTGGCACGCATTGCTGGCTCGGTACGGGGTTACTACTATGTATCGGTTAAATCAAAGAATTACGACCTGCAAGGGTATTACTTCAAGTTTTCGGAAAGCCGAGCGGAGTGATATCGTTATGTCAGAGCTACAAGACGCACGTGTTGGGATCCTGCAGTTGCAACAAGTCAAGCTACAGAGAACGTTGGACTTTGGCAGATGCAAGACCACAGGAGATGTCGCATAGCGTCTCATTACAGGAAAATTAAGTATAACACAATATACACACTACGGTGCGTGTAGCATGCTGTAATTAAAGTTAAACCCATACGCACAACGTACTTGTACACGAGGGACGCAACACATTTGATCTGGGCCGCGATGAACTTCACACAACAGCATTGCACATCGCGTGATCACATTATCGCGTCAGATAATGTGATCACATCGACATTTCTAATGCCAAAGGTTGCATTCTGACGAGCAACAGGAAACAAGACACATGGAGGGGGTAGGAACAGTCACGTGACAGTTAGGCCACCCTGTACTGCGCCCTGGAGCAGAACATAACAGCTTCTGCGGTCGTGCTGAACATTTCAGGCATGTCCGGCGCCGGAGAAGGGGCAGGGTTTGGTATTGGGTGGCAGCTGGTGTCTGCCAGCACCATGTTGCCGCGTGGTGCTGTAGCAGCAGCAACAGTGGTGTTGGGTGGCAGTTGGTGTGTATCAGCACCATGTTGCCGCGTGGTGCTGTAGCAGCAGCAGCAGTGGTGTTGGGTGGCAGTTGGTGTGTATCAGCACCATGTTGCCGCGTGGTGCTGTAGCAGCAGCAACAGTGGTGTTGGGTGACAGTTGGTGTGTATCAGCACCGTGTTGCCCCGTGGTGATGTAGCAGCAGCAACAGTGGTGTTGGGTGGCAGTTGGTGTCTGCCAGCACCATGTTGCCGCGTGGTGCTGTAGCAGCAGCAACAGTGGTGTTGGGTGGCAGTTGGTGTCTGCCAGCACCATGTTGCCGCGTGGTGCTGTAGCAGCAGCAGCCGACCGATCTCCGGCTCTGGTGAGCGTCGAGCCGTCCGGGAATGCGCAACTCACCCCCCCTCCCCCACCCCGAGACGGATCAGTGTTCGCCTGTCCGCGTTTTCATCCTCTCGTCGACTGTTCTGTGGTATGGGCGGTTTGTTCGTGTCGATTTACCAGTCTAGTGGATCTAGTGAAACGGCTACGACGAACGGCTTGTTTCGATTATCAATAATGCGATGCATGATAGTTAGCTGCCTGCCTTCCATAATTGGCACATTGTTCCCATTCTAGAATATTCTTTTACGAAGCCCTGATCTATGAAATCGAGGTCCAGTTTATAATTTTGCTAATTGGCAATGACGAAACATTCCTGAACTCTGGAATGGGCAACTCATCTCACCATGACCTGGCATTCGGTTCTCAAGAATGAAAACATTCACCTGTGGTGAATGTGAATGTCTAGTTAAACATTCACAAGCATTCACAAGTCTATATTCACCCTCAACACGCGTTGAATGTTAATATTTAGTTATGTTGGCATTGACTTGGCTCGACTCTACATCCGACACACAACATTGACTGCGGAGAGGAACAAGTATTTCCCTCTTGCTTATCTCAAGAACGGCTGGACCGATTTGAAACACTTAAACGGAAATCGATAGAGCCTTGGAGTGCAATTTCAGGGCATGTTTTAGGTCCGTGTTAAGGTTACAAGTCAAGGACAAAGCTTTGAAACGTGAGGTATTGGGATATGGGACTCTCTCTCTCTTTCTGACGTGTTGACTTTAAACGTCAGTTTCATGGTGTGAAATCATTGCAGGTCAAGGTGAACTGGATGACATTGGAAGTGAATGACGGATTGAAGCAATTTCATGGCTTGCAATGTAAAGCAAGTATATCCAAAATGCTACAGCCATCTGCTATGCGGGCAGTTTTGCAGATGTCACATGATAAAGTGAAGAGGAAGGAATACCAAGGTTGTATCAGGCCAATATCTTTAAAGAAAATTGCCCGAAAACTAGTCGGCCGATTTGAATCGACAAAACGGGGTTCAATGGCTCTTTGGTATCCGATCTTGTAAAAACTAGCGTGCTAGGAATAATAATATATTCCATTCTACTGAATGAGGTGGGTTCTACAGCACCTCCTCCCAACAGAGGAGGTGCTGGCTCGCAAAGGAAGGCCCCTTGCGTTGATGAAGAGAACTAGCAGTGGGAGTACCCAGTGCCGTCCGGGAGGGCCCAGAGCCGGTATGAAGAGCCCCTGGACCGATAGGGGCTGAAGCCGCACCGGGGCCCGTTGAGTGATATAGGAGGCCCACGCTTTTGAAGGGGGGACTCTGGCCGGACGGAGTGTTCTAAGTCGCGAAAGAGGGTCCCTGGGCCGAAGGATGGGGCCCGGGTCGGACGTACAGAGCCACTGGGTCGGCTTTGCTCACGCCGGCGAAGAAGGGCTGAGAGTTGACTGCGGGCCTTAGGCGGTCAAAACGGCTTCCGAGCTGTGGAGACAATCCGGGCTGAAGTGCAGGGTTCTCGGTGCCATGTAAAGGTTATCCAAGCCCACAGTGGGGTTCGACATGGTAAAAAGCAACGGTGTGTTGAAGGAGTAAAAGGGCACTCGTCCCTCTGGCGAGTCCGATGGAGCCCTCCAGGCGACCGCCTTGAGGGGCAGGGTTTAACCGAGGAAAAATGCTAACGTAACTGACACCCTGCGTGGAAAGGGCCATTGAGACTTGAAACGTCTACCCTGAGGGCTAGCAAGGGCAGCGAAGACAAGAGAGGACCCAGCCGAGAACTGACTTGAACATGCCAGTTCGAAAGAGCAGTTTCAGCTTGAATGTGCCCAGAACAGCTCAGGATTAAACGGCGCGCCGGTGGGAAAAAGAAGGCTGAGGTGCTCTTTGGGTTTGACAGATCCTCTGAGTAGTGGACAGGACTCCCATGAGCTGAAGTGGGCAAGTGAGAGCCCATCTCAGATATAAAATACCCCGAGATGAGGGCTAGTCAGGACAATTGAAGACTGGTGGGCCACTAAAAGCAGGAGAGGGCCCTGAGGGGTGAAGAGAATCTCATGGAAGTCAGAGAGGATTGAACTGGGATTCTTCTCAGGTTGAATGCGTCCCATAATGAATGCGTCCCATCCCATACGAGCCATGTCTCCTGAGAGACATAAAAGGTCCATGTGGCTAGCGACTGATGTGAGGAATACCAAGGGCTAGCCTCAGAGCTAGAAGTCTGGGCGCTGCATGACCGCTGCAGTCGATGCGCCCCTAAGCCCCAATAAACAACAAGAGCTAGAAGTCTTGCAGAATTATAGTCTTGTCTAGAAGTCTTGAAGTCTTGAAGTCTAAACAACTGTGGATAACTAGGAAGGGTCCTAGCAGATTGAGAGGGCCCTTGAGGGCTAGCAGAGCTTTCCGAGAGCTAAGGGTAGTCCCTAGGGCTAGCAATGGTTGTGAGGACTATCTGGGGCTGGCGTCAGAGCTAGAAAGTTAGAAGACCTAGAAACTTTTGAAGCTAGAATGACTGTCAAGGACTGGAAAGGGCACCTAACAGCCTGAGAGGACTCCTGACGATTGAAAATGTTTGCCGAGAGCTAGAGAGGATTGGGCGTGAATGAATAAGAGGCTTGGAGTGGGTCCTCATGAGAAGTGCAGGGTTCCCTTATATCCAAAGGCAGTCCCTAAAAGCTAGCGATGGTTTCGAGGAATATCGAGAGCCAGTTTCAGAGCTAGAATGTCCTTGCGAGCCCAATAGATTGCTGAGGGCTGGGGAGGTTCCCTGATTGCTAGAGCTGATCGGACTGCGATGCTCCTGAGGTTTGGGAGGAACGCCTAGGGATGAATATAACGACCTAAGAGCTAAGGAGAGCTCCGAGAGCTGGTGATTTTTGCTAGATATTGTGAGGGTTCCGAGGCTGCAGGATTCCGAGGTTATCGAAGCTGCAGAATTCCGCTGAAAGCTAAGCAGGTTTGTCGAATACTGGGAATGGTCCACGCAAGTTGGGAAGTGCCAGCCTCAGAGATGATATCCTTGAAAACTATAAATACTACCAAGAGCCAAGAACTGGAAAGATCATTAACCGTAACCTGGGTGGCGGCAACGACCACCCCAACGGCGACAGTTGCCCTAGCTACCTGACCACAGTTGCTCCAGCAGCTACTGTGTGTGTGTGCGTGTGTGTGTGTGTGTGTGTGTGTGTGTGTGTGTGTGTGTGTGTGTGTGTGTGTGTGTGTGTGTGTGTGTGTGTGTGTGTGTGTGTGTGTGTGTGTGTGTGTGTGTGTGTGTGTGTGTGTGTGTGTGTGTGTGTGTGTGTGTTTGTGCGCGTGTGTTTGCGTGTATGTGTATATATGTGAGTGAGCGATTGTGTGTGTGTGCTCGTGTTGTAAGAAGAATGACACGAATTGAAATGGATACAGAGAAAACTAGCTGAACTGTGTGATAGTCTATGGCCATTATGTTTCTTGGTGGATGATTGCAAGCCAATTGTGTTTTTTTCGCCACAAAATATTTCGATTAAAGCAGAAACTTGCATGGACGGGTTCCAAATGTCACACATTTTTCACACTGTGTTGTGTGTGGAAGGCAATATCCATACTTCACCGTCAACCACTGTTTCGCCGTTCCAGTAAAATTAATTCACCTGTAATAGTAAATCTTCGAATGGAGCTTAGCGATGTTTCTGTTCCAAACCTGCGTAGAAGAACGCGTATTTGTGGCACATATACCATGGTATAATATCATATTGTATAGCATCATATAGTATTCGTGAAAGTTTCTTCTTCTTTTTCGCACGCTACAGCTGTACCTATTAGTGTTGTCTCAACAAAACCACATTACAAGCAGTCGTATTGACATCTATGACCATGAGTGTGTAGTGGCTGGCATACTTCGCAACAAGTACTTTCTCTTGATGTTCAGCGTACGGGTTACTGTGCGATACCAAATTTGCTAGTCCTTTGATTCTTCCTGTACAGAATAGTCTATAATTATAGTTGTCTGTGCGTAGCTCACAACGCTGTATTGTTCCAGGTGGCAAATGGTCTTACGATGGAGAAGCTGGTAAGTGCTGCCGATGCGATCCACGAGTGCAGCCTCGCAGTCCAAGGAATGTGCGTGGGAGCATGGGTGTAACCACAAAGGGGCGGGGGCTGGGGGCATGTCCAACCAAATTTGTGAAAAATTGCGATTTGTTTCCCTCAATCCCCCCCCCCCGCCTCAACTACCTGATTATCATCGCCGCAAAACCCTACTTAATCGTTCATGAATTGAAAATACATATGCGAGAGAATCATCACTAAAAGCCAGTGTAGCCAATCGACGAGCTTCACAGGCTACCTGTCGTCATATAATCTCCGAATGGTAAATTAGCAAACGTTAGAAATGTCTGCATCCAAGCCATTCTTCAATTCTGGCCATCTTCCATTCTGGCCATCTTCTGTTTTCGCTTACGTGGAAAAATTGTGCTCTGCTAGGCAACAACTTCGCATTATCGCAAGGCTTTATGCGTCTTAGGTTGCATTATCCTGCAACATTTCAAATCGGTACATGTCAAGGTCAGACTTCTAGGTCAAAGGTTTACTTCATTTATTAGATGGCGATATTAAAGTGATTCCGAGCGAATGCGAGGTCTGGTTGCTATCATTTCAATTTCCATCAATTGAGCGTCCTTCGGCGGGACTTGTTATGCAGCATCAGAAAGCTAAATAATCTAATTATTTGTCAAGGACAGAGGCCAAGCTGATCCTGCGGTTGCCATTTTTTCGTTTTCTTAAGCCTATCCATGTTTGGTATTTAGCAATAACCAATGGTGACCACTCGAGTAATATTTCAAACCGAGATACGTCACAGTGGAAAGTTTGATTGAGTTGTTCAATGTCATCGCGTTTCGTCGCTATGGCTTCAATTTGCAGAAAATGTAGATCATTTGTGTTGTGTCATTCGTGTTGTCTTGTTGTGCAGTATCAGAAAGTTGATATTTAGAAATATTCTCAATGGCTGAAAATTCAAACTGATTTCGTCCGTCACCTCACATTTTGTTCTGATTTTCGCCCAAGCCTACTCAGATCCACAATCAAGCGACAGCTCTTCGTGTACCCTCGGGTAACATTTTTGAGCCAGTATACGTCACGGTTAAACCTCAAAGTCAAAGGGTAGTTTGCATTTTTGGACGTCCTCGCGATTCGTCGCCATGGATTCAATTTGCAGCTAGTGATATTCGACGTGACTTGTGCCGTATTATAATGCTAACAAATATAACTAATTTCTAAGGTCGAAGGTCAAATTGATTTCTTTGGTCGCCTCTCACTTTGGTATTCGCCCTAACCTATCCACATCTGGTACCAATCAATAGCCGTGGTGCATATCGAGTAACATCTCAAACGAGGACATGTCAATGTCAAACCTCTAAGCTGACCGAAGGTTAGCTTAAATTGTTCGAAGTCCTCGCGCCTCATCGCGTTGTCTTCAATTTTCATCAAGTGGAGTCATCCGACGTACTGTGTCGTACTCAACAAACTGTTTAGAAATCACATTCATTTTCAAAGTAGAAGGTCGAACTCATTTCTTCGGTCTCCCGCGTTTCTACGTTTTCTCCCAAAGCTACCCATGCTTGGTATCAAGAGATAGCCTGTGCGCATCCCTCGAATAACATTTCAACCCGGGACATGTCACATCAAGCCCCAAGGTCAAAGGTTAGTTTAATTTTCGAAGTCCTCGCGTTTCGTGGGTATGGCTTCAATTTGTATTATTTGGGTGTCCTTCGACGTGGCTTGCCGTACGGTATCAGAATGTTCAGCTTGCAGCCGTTGTGATATTTGTATCCTATATGACTAGGGGCTCCCCAAGAAATCCACCATGACCTGATCAGACGGTTTTTTAATTGACGATGCCACATTGCTGTTCCGGACATATAAAATATAGAACTTTTTCAAAGTGTCTGCTTTCCTCTTAATGATTCAACGGAAGTTGTCAAATTTGCCAGAAAAGTCACGCGTGAATGCGCACAATTTCATAACTAGCCGGAGTCCATAACCGCGAGAGCGCAATGCTGTAATCAGAGGTAGATCCAGGAACTGTCACGGGGGCACTTGCTTGGAGGGGCGCCATTTCTTTGGAGCGGCGCCACTGCGAAAGCACCTGTAGGGGCGCCTCCGGCTTCAAAATTCGAGGGGGCGTGTTGCACTCGGACCCTCCTGAAAAATTCGGCTTTTCCTTCCAAGGAGATGCCTTTCTATTTCATGGGGGCGCCTATGGCTGAACAATTCGAGCGGGTACACTGGAGCTTTTTCAGAGGAACACCTTTTCCTGGCATGGGCGACGCCGCCTTCAACGTGGGGGTACATGCGCTCAATTCCACACCCTTTGCATCGAAGGGTGGTGACACTGAATGCATGGGTCGATGCAGTGGTTGTCATTGCATCGAAATATGTGCCCGTAAAACAAGAAATCATGGGAAATGTAATTACTTGCATGTTCATATTTGCTAGCATAAATCCATCGTCCAATATGATGTTCTTCCTGCTACAAGAAGACAATGTTTAACGCACTTACACCATTGCTCTATGGTGGTCGTGAAATCGGGTCCAGCACATACGACATAAAGCTAGATTTGCATAGGGAGAGATAGGTTATGGAACTTGCTAATTTTCGCGGAGTTTTTAGTCCCCAAAATAGCATCTTTAACAATAGGAAGTCTGACAAAAAGTAAAATACATTGAACACTGAATTGAAGTGGCTGAAAATGATATTGAAAAAGTGACTGAAATCCAAGTTTTTTTGGGGGGAAGAGAGGGCAGGCCCTTCTATCCCTCTCCAACTCACCGCGGTCCTGGTTTGGCCCCACCCCCACCCCACCCCAATTTCGAATCCGTGGTTACACCCATGTGTGGGAGGTGTAGTGATGTGGAGGACGGGGTTCTCCCAGTAGCTCGCACCGCTTGCCTTGGCTGTTAGTCGCTCAGCGATGATACTCTACCCTTGACTGCGTGGCATGCATCCTCCACCACTATTCGTGTGGTCCGTTTCCTGGGATATGATGCCCTTACTCAATCCTCTCTCAGATTTATGAATGTGGCATGCTGTGTTATCTAGATGTTTAGCATAGTATAGGTCACACTGCTCCCCAACCAGCGTTTTCATCTCACTTGGGATGTATGGACGCCAGAGGTGAACATGTTGTGGATTATGTCGCCCACGATATCAAAAGTTGTCAGAATGCCACAGTGACAGTGACCAGTCGATCCAGAGATGCATTCCGTGGCATGTTTTACAGCTGAACTACACTGCACAGGTCGGTAGCATTGGACAAACTTGACAAAAAGTAATGTCACACTACAGGAAGCGCGCCAGCAACGCAGATAGAACTATCGATGTCTGCCACTGAAATTAACAAAAATGCTACATTTTGCAATCATTCTGTGAAAAGATGGCCAGTGATTCGATGATGGAAACTTCGTCGCGCCAAAAAGAGCATTACATGCATGCTAGTAAACTCGCATGTCCATCCTCATCATACGGATATTTGCGTAACTTGTTGATAGAGTAGGTTGTCTATTTAGGTTTCCTGATTTCGTATGTGATCACTTTCACCGTAGCTCTTTTCTTTTGTCAGTTAATCTTGAACCACTGTCTGCCACGTACATTTGTGAACTAAGGTTGGTCACTAGTACTACAGTAGTGCAAGTAAATTACAACTTTGGAACACTTATTTCTGGATCATCTGACGTGTGCTGTCCGCAGAGTAGCATGTGGCATTTCCGGACAGAAAAGATACACCACCATTTCCTAATGGTATTTTATGAACGATGCCAGGACTCCTTTGCACAAGAGGCTCATACCAGGGCGATCAGCCTCTGGTGCAAATAGGTTCAATATAAATACACCGATGTATCAGAAAACTGTTTTACCATTCAAATATGCCTGCTCTAGGATGTAAGCTATTGGGAGTTAAAAGTATAAGTACCTCGTGACACTTTAGATATCAATGGGTACTATGCTAGGGATATGCTGCGGATATGCCACCGCATACTTTTATTTTTAACATACAAATTGTGTTATCCTGCACTGGCGCTATCGAGAGGTGACATTGAGAGATGGCGGTGAGATGTGACATTGAGAGGTTATCGTGTGAGGTGACCGTGGGAGATGACATTGAGAGGTGTCCGTGGGAGGTGACGGTGAGAGGTGACGGTGAGAGATGACATTGAGAGGTGACCGTGGGAGGTGACGGTGAGAGGTGACGGTGAAAGGTGACATTGAGAGGTGGCATTAAGAGGTGACGGTGAGAGGTGACGGTGAGAGGGACATTGAGAGGTGACCGTGGGAGGTGACGGTGAGAGGTGACGGTGAGAGGTGACATTGAGAGGTGACCGTGGGAGGTGACGGTGAGAGGTGACGATGAGAGGTGACATTGAGAGGTGGCATTAAGAGGTGACGGTGGGAGGTGACGGTGGGAGGTGACGGTGAGAGGTGACATTGAGAGGTGACGGTGAGAGGTGACGGTGAGAGGTGACATTGAGAGGTGACATTAAGGGGTGACGGTGAGAGGCGACGGTGAGAGGTGACATTGAGAGATGACGGTGAGAGGTGACATTGAGAGGTGACATTAAGAGGTGACGGTGAGAGGTGACGGTGAGAGGTGACATTGAGAGGTGACATTAAGAGGTGACGGTGAGAGGCGACGGTGAGAGGTGACATTGAGAGGTGACCGTGGGAGGTGACAGTGGGAGGTGACCGTGTGAGGTGACCGTGGGAGATGACATTGAGAGGTGACCGTGGGAGGTGACAGTGGGAGGTGACCATGTGAGGTGACCGTGGGAGATGACATTAAGAGGTGACCGTGGGAGGTGACGGTGAGAGGTGACAGTGAGAGGTGACATTAAGAGGTGACGGTGAGAGGTGACATTGAGAGGTGACATTAAGAGGTGACGGTGAGAGGTGGCGGTGACGTCGGAAGGTGACGTTACACGCATGCCGGAGGCTGCTGCGGTGGCAGACCGCTCTCACCACGCCGGTCGCGCTGTCTGTGCTCCAGGACCGGAGCAGTGGTCGCACCTTGGCTACCAGCAGTGCAGCGGTCAGCGCCAGTCGCCCATCAACGTCGTCACCAACCGCGTCATCCGGAAACACTTCAAACCCATCGAGTTCTCGCACTTTGATCAGATTCCGCTCCAGCTGAACATGACCAACAACTACCACTCCGGTGAGCGAGCGTCACTACCACTCCGGTGAGCGAGCGTCACTACCACTCCGGTGAGCGAACGTCAATACCACTCCGGTGAGCGAGCGTCACCGCCACTCCGGTGAGCGAGCGTCACCGCCACTCCGGTGAGCGAGCGTCACCGCCATTCCGGTGAGGGAGCGTCACTACCACTCCGGTGAGCGAGCGTCACTACCACTTCGGTGAGCGAGAGTCACTACTACTCCGGTGAACGAACGTCACTACCACTCCGGTGAGCGAGCGTCACCGCCACTCCGGTGAGCGAGCGTCACTACCACTCCGGTGAGCGAGCGTCACTACCACTCCGGTGAGCGAGCGTCACTACCACTCCAGTGAGCGAACGTCACCGCCACTTCGGTGAGCGAACGTCACTCTCACATCCCGGGACTCTGACATCCAGATACCGGCGCCCAGATGCTGGCGCTCAGACACCGGCACCCAGATGCTGACATAGGTACACCGACATCTCGACACTGACGTACAGACACAAAACGAACGCAAAGGCTGGTACTAAAAGATTGCTAGGTGCACAGACATTGCAAGTTAATCTTGTTTCAAGTTGCATAGATATATGAATGCAAATTCGTAAATTTATATTGATAAATCTGCAAGCTGTATGCTCGTGCAGAAAACATCTTAGGTTTATTTGCATCAGTTTCAGGAGACGGTCAGTATGTGACTGTGGAGTTACATGCACCGCCTATGTTTCGTAGAACCGTCGCCCTTTACCATTCAATGACCAACGATTTCTGGCAGGCAAGCTTAGGACAGAGGTGAGGTAGTGAACGCTGCTCGATAGTGTCGACTACGCCTCCTATCAAAACAGCTACTGGCAGCAGATGGCATGCGGCTATGCCTTGGCCTTTCAAATAAGTGCGCTAAGGTGGCGGTAAAGTGTCAGCGGTTTGCGCGAGTGCCTTTGTCACCCTTTGTTGTATGTCGACATACGTGACATAATACCATGACATAAGTGTGTCGAAAAAATACTGTCATGCAAGGTAACTTGGAGACGAAAGTCAAATTTGAATCTACAATCAACTTCTGCATTCATCATACAAACTTGACAAGCACGCAAACATTGCATTGATTTTGCATTGCATCGCATTTTGATTTCGCACTGCGTTTATCAGTCACATTCCAATACATGACGGACACCAAACAATGTTTTGGCTCTGTTGTCAGTACTTCGATTTTCATGAATTCACATTCCCAACCAGGCCCACTATACCGTGACTGAAGCCGACATTGCCACATCGGTGGGGGACAGGTTAAGCTGTTAAGCTGAAGAAACAGCAAGGATGACCAAACAGACCGTTTGCTTGTTATGCCTGGTGGGCGACCCGTGACGTCACGCCGGCCTTTTCATGTCGGCCAGCCAAGGCGGTATTGGAGTGGCTGGAGACGCCGTCCATCCGCAGCGGAGGCCTTCCCGGAGAGTATGCCGTCATCAGCTTCCACTTCCACTGGGGCAAGCTGGACCACAAGGGTTCGGAGCACACCGTCGACGGAGAGAGGTACGTCGGGCCCTCGACTGTCGATACGCCCTGACATAGCGTCAGTCAGACCTGACTGTCGGTTCACGCTGACATGACGTCAGTCAGACCTGACTGTCGGTTCACGCTGACATGGCGTCAGTCAGACCTGACTGTCGGTTCACGCTGACATGACGTCAGTCAGACCTGACTGTCGCTACACGCCGACATTACGACAGTCAGACCTGACTGTCGCTACACGCTGACATGACGTTAGTCAGACCTGACTGTCGCTACACGCCGACATGACGTCAGTCAGACCTGACTGTCACTCACGCTGACATGACGTCAGTCAGACCTGACTGTCACTCACGCTGACATGACGTCAGTCAGACCTGACTGTCGCTACACGCTAACATCACGTCCACCACACCTCTGACTGTTGGTGCATGCAGACATCATGTCCGCCGAGCTGACCATCTAGTCCCGACGACTGATCATAACGGCTGCCCACCGGCCCGCTTTGAAGAACCCTACTTGCTTTTACAAGTTGTCAGCGATTTGTGGCCTCCACCAGCGGCCTCCGTGATTGGCCAAATCGCAAAGAATGAAACCCGGTTTTGAGAGTGCCTGCACGCGACATGGTCGATTCGGCATTGTCTAGCGTGAAGGTGAAGTTGACTGACACGATCACGCGATAGAGTATTATTTCCATGCGAGGATATGCACGTATGTGCCGCTTTCTGGTGAAATGTGCCACATTAAGGCCCAGCATAAAGGAAAGTGACCAAGTGCAACGGTAAGCACCTCATGCCACACAATATGTGTGGGGTGTGACGGAAGTTGCGAAATGAAACACCAGAACATTGCCGAGCATCATATGATGTGTCGCGGTGCCATGATATGTTCCGATATATCACAAATAGTAGAATGTTGCCGGGTGTAGTGTGTGTGGCCGACTGACAAGATAACCTGATTCGCCCTCGGGTGGAAGTGGTGTTGGAGTCGCGCATTCGGATCGATGTATCTCCGAGACTATGTTCAGTACACTCAAGCCACCAGAACCCCGACATGCACAACTACTTTTGTGATAGTATGCAGAAGAGCATTCCTCCTGAACCTTCGGCCAAGCGAGGTACAAGTTTCTTCTTTATTTTAATGTTGTCTGATGTGGCGGAATGTTGCAGAATGTGACAGAACATGGTGGAATGTAACAGAATGTGACAAAGCGGGTTTGACGGATGGCCGACAGCCAGGTCTGTGGCGTGGCATGTCGATCCGGTTGCGAACTCTGCGACACCGGGCGGTAAGTTTGGTCGTCACGTGCTGCTGACGACACGGGTGCTGGCCGACCTCCAGACGCTATGACCGGCTCAACCAGCGCCTGGCGAAGGTCAACATCACTAATGGAAGGGCAAGACGTCACAGCTGTTCGCTTCACGTCCATACGGCGGGAGGGAGGGGAGGAAAGGCTCCTCCAATTGCACTCTGACCAGCGTTTGCAATGCCAGTTAATAAGCTTGTGGACTTTGGTATCCATGGTCGACCACCTTATGTATTAAATGTTCGTCAGCTTTGTTGCAGTTGTTGCTTGTTGCTGTTGGCGTAGGCCTTGCTGTAGCTGCTGGAGGTAGCGTTGGCTGCGCTACAGTCGTTGACGTCAATGTCGGCGGTGTTGCAGCTACCCGCTGGAGATGCACATCGTCTGCCAGAACACAAAGTACGACGAGCTGGACGAGGCCCTGCAGCACCCCGACGGTCTCGCCGTCATGGGCATCATGTTCGAGGTCAGCCACCCTGCCGCCCCCGGCACAACACCGCTACTGCCATTGTTCTACTGATGTCGTTGGCGAATCGCTTAGGACGGTCAGGAATTATTTAGGCCGTTAGTGAATGGCTGGCATCATCAGAGTGCGACTGGCCACCAATGGATGGGTTCAGTCCCATTGGGTTAGTCCAATTGAGTCAAACCGCGTTGAGACTTGGACCACTTCGGACATCCTTGCAGGGAACACTTCATGCCGCACGATCATTTTGCTGCATCATGCTCTTCGAAAGAGCATTTCATCAACTGGAGTGAATGATTGGTATCGCCCAGAATTGACCTTGAACAGCACATAATTACAAGCGAGGACGCACGCCGTAGATGGACAGATGCCGTGTGGATCTGTCCTCCTGAGCTTGAGAGAGGCCACTGGGATCTGTCCTCCCGACCCCGATAGATGCCCTAGGGATGGACAGATGTCGCCGAGATCTGTCCCCCGACCCCGAGAGATGCCGAAGAGATCTGTCCGCCGGATCCCGAGAGGTGTCGTCGTGGTCGGAACCTGTTCACATGGCCTGCCGACGTTGATACGGGTTCGTGCTGGCGTGTCGGGCTGTAGCGGTCGGACGCCTAGGTCCGTTAGAATCGGATGACCGATGGGAGTCAGACCCGCGTGTCCATTAAGGACATTTTGCCGCACCGGTTATTTCCAGGAAGTCTGGAGGAAAGTTTTGTTGCTGCGCCACGGCACAGTTGAAGTCCATGTTTGTTACACGCGGCATTGGTTCAATTGGGGTTGTCTGCCTATCCACATGTTGGTAAAGTGGGGCGCGCATCAAGTGAATTCGACGTACCGCAATGATTGTATATTGAGCCATTTGTGTGGTTAGCTTTGATGCTGTGAGGAAATTGAAAGTACTTTCAAGATATGCGAACACAATTTGTTAATTGAAAGAATACTTTCAATTCAGAACAAGACATTCTGAGCCCAGTTTGAAAACAGGGGGATGTGGTTTGAAAAGAGAGAGAATCGGATATGCCACCAGTCCAGTGGTGGCATATCCGAAACATGGCCCGACAACATTGGGCTAATGATATGTTGCTCATGGTCACAGCTTACTATAAGCGCCCAATCAGCGCAAGAAACCTGCGAGAAAAACTTTAACCTTTGGGAAATCGAGCAGAATGAATGTAGAAGCGCTGCAGAAGAGCCGCGCGGTAGTTCGCCGGTGCCCGCGCTCAGTTCGCAGGCACCAGTTCGCGGTCGCGTCTCACCCTCACCGAGTTGCCAAGGTGACTTCGACAACTCGGCATCGATAATATAAGCCGGCCAACACGGCCTCGTCAGTCTCAAGTTACTTCTGGTCGGCAAGTCTCCACCAGTTGTTAGCAATGTGTTAGCAATATTCCACTAGTTGTTAGCATCAACCTCTGATCCAACCGCGACAGTCTAGGGGTTCTAGGGTGTTCTAGGGGTTCTAGGGGTGTGGTGACCGTGACCCGACCCGTGTTGACAGGTCAGCCAGGCCAACAACAGGGCAATGCAGCGATTGGAGCCCGCCTTGAGGCAGATCATACGCGGAGGCGACACGGTGGCCGTGGAGGATCCTCCCAGACTGCTGGAGCTGATGCCGTGGAACACCAACGACTTCTACCGCTACGACGGCTCCCTGACGACGCCAAACTGCAACGAGGTCGTCACCTGGACCATCTTCCTCGAGACAGTCAAGGTCACTGAGAAACAGGTGCGTCTTTGAGACTGTGAGAGCCGGACTGACACCACCGCAGATATTTCCGAGTATGTGAATGTGAATTTTTTGTAGAATTCATTTGATGAAAACACAACTTTCTTTCTTGGCGCATTGCCATCAGCAGTAAGTGATTGTACGCATAAACGTCGACTGGTCGTGAATGCGACACCTCCACAGCAAATGGAACAGCTTTGACCGACAACGTCCGACTGACGTTTTCCTCTGTCTTCTGTCGCCGACAGCTGGCGATGTTCCGCTCGCTCAAGAAGAACCCGGTGCCGATCGGACGCAACTACCGGCCTCCGCAGCATCGGTATGGCCGCGCCGTGTTCCTCAGCCGGCCCGCCGACGAGGAGGTGGTCGACACGAGCTTCGGCGGCAAGACGGCCGAGCTGCGCGTCAGTGGCGCCAGCGCCAGCACCGGTCACCTGGTGCTGGCGCTGGCGCTGCTGGCGGTCGGCCTGCTGGGCCGCTGACAGGCCCCAGGTCTGGCAGCCGCTTCGACGCTAGGACCGACACGGCAGATAGTGGGCAAACTATAGGGACTATCTGACACGGCTGCTGGAGCTCAGCTGGCATGTCGGTCCTGAGGGAAGCCTCCCAGTGCGTGCTCCTGGTGCCAAGCGGACTCAAAGGTAGCTGTGACGCGAGATTTCCGCGCGGCCGGGGCAAGTCCGCATAGAGTTCTCAGCGAGAAGCTAGTGTGCTGACTAAGAACCCGGTGTGGTCCGCAGAAATGCCGTCGCACCCACCGCCTGTGATATTGGAGTCCGACGTGCTCCCTTTGTGGTGACCTGTAGACCTCTGTCGAGTACCCGGCGCACCGCAATGTGGTGATGTGCCATTCGTATAGTGTGGATGGGAGCTATGTATGTTGCCTTAAATACTGCAAACTGAATGCTGCAATCCTGCATTTCAGGCCAATATATCGGCATTTGTGCTGGATATTAGTGGTGGAAATTGTGTTTCCTTTTTGGAAGTAACGAATACAAAGTGCAAAACACTACAGGAAAATTGATCGAGATTATTTCATAATCTGAATACTCTTGTGATGTTGAATGAAGATTCTTTTCTGTTACGCCCCCCCATAGATCAATGCAACGATGGAACAGACGAAGAATGTTTTTAGCTTTCGAGACAATCGCTGCTTCGTGCTATTTTCGCTCAAGAAAATCGCAGCCTGGAGGTGGGGAATTGCCCTTTTACTCAGCTGTGTGTCACTCAGTGACGAGCGCAAGACAAGCAGGCTGCCTGCACTTGTCAACGATGAATGTCTGGCTGCTATCCATTGACACTGTCTATGGATGCACGACATAAAGTACAGTGCTGGTGACTGACTATATTGTTACATTGTGGATTGCTTTGTGTGTAGTTGTGCTGGGACGACTTTATGCTGGGGCGACTTTGTGCTGAGGCGAGTTGGCTTCAGGCAAACATGAAATGCGAAACTTTGAGAAGTAGGGATGTTGCATGCAGTTTGTGATGTAAGTATTAGTAGCTAGGTTTTCGAGGCTCCGATATATCTTCCCGGTGTTTCCGGTCTAATGAGCAGCAGTTTAGCGGACAATTACTGGTATGACAAAAAATAATGGACAGTTCTGACCCAAATAGTGCTTTTGCATATTACATGGAGAAGGCGTGGTTGTGACACAGTGCTGAGAACAGAAATGTGAACAATGCAAGATATGTCTATTCAAAAGAGTGACAACAAAAATAGCATACGGTAGGCAAATGTTCTGATTCGAAGTTTGGCAATTGTCTCACTCTGAACTCGTGGTGCAGCTAGGGCCTTCAGGAGACCTGACCAAAAGAGATGCCATGAAATCGAAAACGGTTCCTGGTTTTGCGTGGTGAAAATCTTTAAATTTGTTGTTTGATCCAGTGCATGTTTGGTTGCTCGGGGGAGGGGAAGCTCCTTTGACTGCGCGTTTGTTCAGAGCAGGCCTCAGAATCAGACGAATCTGAACGTCATTCATTATTGCATTGTCGTTTTCATATTATGCGAGGATACTCGGATATCATCCCGTCAAATGTGTTTGTGAGCACAGGTATAGGTTCAGCGATGATCGTAGTGGTTCGATGCAATAGCAACCAAATTGTTGATTGGCGTTATCTTGGTCACATAATTAGGTCATTTGGATTATAATTACTGTTGCAGATCTTGCAAGTTGTTGGTGAAGTTGTTTGAACATTAATTATGCAGCAATACAACCCCTTGGAATGTGTTTGTGTGCTTGCGTGTTTTTCTCAGAAGTCGGCTGGCAGTGTTATCGCATCTAGTTCGGTCCATTCAAGTTAATGCAGCTTCATTTCGCTGCTATGTCTGTCTTTGCTTTAACTTTTTTGACACTATAGTATCGCTCAACTTTGCACAAGCAGCCTTGTCGATAGGAACTGCATCATGCAAAATCCAGCGCCATTTCATCCCATCAGTCCAGCCGAATCATGATAAAATAACGACGAAAGACCCCCTCCTCCAAGCAAAAAAAGGTCCACCAAACTCCAAGAGGTCATGGCAGCTGGTACTGCCGTTACAATGCAGCATCGTCAAATTGGTGATGCTTCACGTTGTTTGAGGAGCTCTGGTGTCGTCTTGAAGAGGCCTGTTACGAGACTGGGTGTGGTCTTGAAGAAGCCCGTTACCAAGAGAGCTTTACCTCTAAGTTCCTTTTTCCATTTTACTTTCCGATCATTCATTGTTATTCTTTGTGTTCCAGTTCATTGTTCATGCACAATTATTATTCCAAGTTTTCCATTTCCAGAACTAATCACCATTTCCAGTTAGCTCTTTCCCTGAGTAATGAGTGGGCTCAAACTTGAAGGAGCTACATTGGAGTTACTAGGGAATGATTTGAGTGATAAGTACCCTCCTCATGAACATACACTGTCACAGTGTAAATATTATTCCTTACCTCAACCACTTAACTTGAATGTTGGGTTCTCAGTACTTCATATCAATGCAAGGTCCCTCAAGAATAAATTTGATGCTGTTGTTAATCTTCTAGCAAATTTTTAAGTTGATTGGTCAGTTATTTGTGTGTCAGAGACATGGTTGAATAAAGATGTAGAACAATACTTTAGCATACAAAATTATAATAGCTTTGCATCTAGTAGAAAGGAAGGTGAAGGTGGAGGTACAGCAATATATGTAAGTAATGGATATGCGGCTAGGGAAAGAAAAGGCCTGCAGAGTGATCATTTTGAGACAAGTTTTCTGGAAATCAAAATGAAGTTGGGTGTACCAGCAAAGAGATTCCTAGTGGGGGAAATATATAGACCTCCAAGCCTGAGGCACACTTTATTTATGAACTACTTGGGAAAAATACTTCACTCATTGGAAAACACTAAGTGTACATGTGTCATACCAGGCGACTTCAAATACAACCCTTTGAAATATCACTCTGATAAACCTACACTTAGTTTTATGAATATGTTAAATTCCTATGGATTTTTCCCAACCATCTCGAAAGCGACCCGGATTTGTAATAATTCTGATGCCCTTTTGGATAGTATATTTATAAATGATGTTATGTCTTGAACAATTCAGGAATTCTCCTTCATGATTTATCAGATCATTTTCCAGTTTTTCTTAATCTGTCATTAATTCCAAGCACAATTATAACAAGACATTCAGTGACAGTCATTGATAAGAATAAAATCAGTGAATTAAATGATCACCTCATTAGTACCTTGGAAGCCTTTCAAGATAAGACTGATGCTAATCAAGCATGTAACAAACTTATAAAGGCATATGAAACAGGTATTAAAAACTTATTTTAAACTTTTACACCCAGTAGAAGAAAGTATCCAATTAAACCATGGGTAACCCCTGCTCTTCTGTGTTCAATAAATACAAAAAATAAACTATACTCAAAATATATTAGGAATATAATTTTACTGAATGAAAATAAATACAAGATGTATAGGAGCATGCTTTGCAATGTGCTTAGGGATGCGAAACAATTATATTACAAGAGGGCACTCCAGGATAGCAAAGGTGATGGCCAAAAAACATGGAAGTATTTGAATGAAATTAGAAACAAGAATGAATTGCAAACAGTCCCTCCCATGTGCTTTGTTGATAACTCTGGGGCTTCCTGTGTAAATGAACAAATATTTGATAAATTTAATACATTTTTTTCAACGATAGGTAGTGAGTTGGAAAAACACCTGTCTTAATATTTGTCTGAACACTACAATATTCCCTGATGCACTCAAATCTGCAGTTAGAATTACTGCATATAAATCAGGGGAAAATAATAAATTTACTAATTATAGACCAATCTCTTTGCTACCAATATTTTCGAAAGTACTGGAAAGATTAATACACCTTTGGGTATCATCATTTCTAAATTAAAATAATATCATGCACCCATTGCAATTTGGTTTCAGAAAAAAAAACCAGCGCATACAAGCCAATTGCTCTGATGCATAAAGACATAAAAGATCAGTGCAACTCTGAGCCACAAGGGCCCTTCTTGGTTGCACTCTGTACACTGAACCAGTTGCCCACCAAATCTGCCAATCAGCCCTCCCTGTAATACTGAAAAGCAAGCCCTCTATTCTTATAATGATTGTCTATGCTGTTTTTAAAGATGTTCAATGTTCTGCTACTGACGATGTTTTCTGGCAGCTGGTTCCAGTGTTCCACTACCCTGTTGGTGAAGAAAGTTTGCCTTAACCTTGTTCTGCTGTGGTTAATTTTAATTTTGAATTTATGACCTCTAATTGCATCATTTCTGTTAAATTCAAACATTTCCCCAAGGTATCCCCTCTCCAGACCATTGACAAATTTAAAGACCTCGATGAGATCTCCTCTCAGCCTTCTATATCTAAGTGAAAACATATTCAATTTCTTCAATCTTTCCTCATATGCCAGGTTGCTTATGCCATTAACCATTTTTGTAGCCCTCTTTTGTACTCTCTCTAAAAGCCAACAATCTTTTTCATAGCTAGGAGACCAAGCTTGGATGCAGTATTCCAAATGTGGCCTGACGTATGCACAGTAAAGCTTCCTGATCACTTCCTCACTTCTGTATGATACATTCCTATTTATTGCCCCGAGCATTCTCAGTGCCTTCTTCCTGGCTTCCTTGGTCTGTTCTGATGCCCCCAATTTTGTGTTTAGAATAACACCTAAATCCTTCTCCTGTTGAGTCACTGATAGCACTTGGCCACCCATCAAGTATGGAGCCTTCATATGCTGCTTACCTACATGCATGATTTTGCACTTATCAAAGTTAAATTTCATTTGCCATTCTTCGGACCACTTCACAAGTTCGTCTAAGTCTTTTTGCAGCGAGATATGCTCATCCTGACCTGTTATTGCCCTAAAGACCTTCAAATCATCTGCAAATTTCAAAACTTTACTGCTTAGGCCACTTTCAATGTTATTTACAAATATAATGAACAGTAATGGCCCTAGTACTGACCCCTGGGGGACTCCACTAAGAACATTTTGCCATGATGACTTTGTACCATTTAGCATCACTCTTTGCTGTCTATCTGAAAGCCACAACTCTATCCATTTTAAGATGCTACCTGCAATACCATGGGACTGAAGCTGTATCATTAACCGTTTATGGGGTACCTTGTCAAAGGCCTTACTAAAGTCAAGATATGCTACATCAACCTGATTTCCCTGATCAAATTGTTCTGTGGCGAAGTTCAAAAAGTCCAAGAGGTTTGTGAGACACGATCGTCCTTTTCTAAATCCATGTTGAGTATCTTGAATCAATCTGCTACCTTCCAGATAACTAACTATTCTATCTTGATAATTGATTTTGACTTATTGGCCTATAGTTTTCAACTTTCCCTCTTTCTCCTTTCTTGAAAATAGGAACTACATTTGCCCTTTTCCAATCGGTTGGAATTTCATTATGTGAAACTGATCTACCAAATATTATACTAAGTGGAAATGCCAGTTCCTTTTCAGTTTCCCGCAACACCCTAGCATAAATATCATCAGGTCCTGCTGCCTTATTTGGCTTTATTTTCCTGATATGATTGTAAACAACATCACTACCAATGAAATCAACATCATTTGTCAGATCCCATGTATCTGAACTATGGTGTACGGTCGGCAGATTGGTCATATCTTCCAATGTAAACACTGATTTGAACTGCTTGCTCAGCTCCTCAACCATCTCACTATCCTCACCCAATGTAGTCCCGTTTACTTCCAGTGGACCAATTGTGTTAGAAACTTTACTCAGCTTGTAGAAACTAAAGAACTTTTTACTGTCCCCATTACAGTTTCTAGCTAAATCCAGTTCCTTTGCTCGCTTTGCTGCTCTGGTTTTTTGCTTCACAGTGTCTCTAGCTTTTCGATACGCCTTTAGATTAATGACATTTGAGGCTTCTTTAAAAACTCTAAATGCAGTTTTCTTAGCCCTAATTGCTTTTATCACGTCTGGTGTAAGCCATGCTGGCTTTCCTACCCTTCTTTTGCGTCTTTGCTTTTGGGGGACATGTCTAATCTGAGTTTCCTTTAAGTAAGATTTGAACTTTTCCCACATTTCACAGGCATTTAAATTGGAGAATTCTTCTTCCCATCTGATGGCACTTAAAGCCGCTCTCATGCCGTTAAAGTCTGCTTTGTTGAAATTTGGAACCTTTACCAAATTATCCTTGATAGTTTCCCCTACATGTGCCTTGAATCTAACTATGTTATGGTCACTTTTTCCCAGAGTTTCGCCTACAGTCAAGTCTTGAACCAAGTCACTTAAATCCGAGAATACAAGGTCCAAGAATGAACCATGCCTGGTAGGTTCCGATACAAACTGGTGTAAGAACAGGTCCTCTTCAAGGCATTTCCTGAACATTTTGCATGATGGGGAGCCAACACCAGCATTTTCATAACCTTTTAGATTAAAGTCACCGAGAATAAGGCACTTCCTCTTAAAGTTTCTACTGATTTCCTCACAAATCACCTTGTCAAGCTCCAGTTGCTGAGAATGTGGCAGGGTTCCTGATCGGTAGAAAGCTCCTATCCTAAGAGTATTGCTGTTGCCTTTTCCCACAGTGACATCAAGCCAAATGGACTCCACAGACACATTTTTATCCCCACCTGCTACTTTTTGAGAACTGAATAAGCTATTCACATAGAGCATTACACCACCCCCTTTCATTGCTGGACCCCTATTGCACGAAAACATATTGTATCCCTGGATCTCATAGTCCTGTAAGTTATCTCCAAAATATCCTTCACTGACCCATGCCTCCGTAATGCAAACAAAATCCGGTTCCTCCTCAGCAACATAACACTTGAACTCATCAAATTTGGAACGGATACTCTGAGCATTAAACATCATACACTTAACAAATGCTCCATAACCACCTTTGGCTTTTTCATATTGAGGAGTTCTTTTATCACTCGATGAACTATAACTCTGTCCCCTTGAGTTGCTGCTGTCCCTATTTGCAGACTTTGAGGTTCTATTGCCTTGGCTGACACTATTGGAATATTCCTGAGTTGGCAATGCAATTTCATCCCTCCCCACCCCATTTCCTAGTTTCCCTGAAGGACATGCTCATATACTTTGCCTAACACATGGACCCCCTTCTCAGAAAAATGCAGGCCATCCTTCTGATAGAGGTCCCACGATGCATAAAACCTGCTCCACTCGTCTACAAATGTAAAACCTAGCTCCTGGCAGAGCTTTCCTACCCTGGTGTTAGCTGCCAGTGCCCTAGAGCTCCACTCAGGGGAGGCTCTAGCCCTAGGCAAAATTCCTGTTACAAGCACTCTATTGGTACCCTTCAGGGTGGCCAGAAGGGCCCTGTACTCCCGCAGAAGCTCCTCGCTCCTAGTATGACCTATGTTATTTACCCCTACATGCACTATGACTGTGTTAAACTGGTGATCACTGGTGACCTGTGCCACCGCAGTTACCAGGTCCTTCACCTTGGCACCAGGCCTGGTGATGCACCTCCTGTCCCTCCTACCTTTACAAAATACCCGCTCTAAATGACGCACACGAGAGTCTCCTATGACCAGCACTGACTCCTTACTACTGCTATCCTGGGGGCAGTCATCTAATGCCTGGAACATATTTGCTGTTACTATGCCTGCCCGCTGGGCCGGTCGGCTACACTTCCTCCCGCTCCTACCACCTGCCACCTGCCACTCACTGACCCTTTCCTTAGGTTCGCGTCTCCAAATCCTCCACCCCCTGACCTCATGCCACTTCCCCTCCTGTGACCTACCAGAACTACCCCTCCTCTGTTCACTATTAACACTATTAACACTCCCCTCTTGAGAGATCCCAGCCACCTCCACAGTAGGGGAAACCTCAGCTACCTGGTGGCCTGCGACCACCTGGGCATATGATGTCCCTGCTACGGATTGACCCCTTGTTGCTTTATCTTGCCTACCCTGTGCAACAAGGGCAGCCTTGAGGTTGGAAACCTCTGCCTTAAGGGTCCTAATTTCTTCCTCTAGTGCCTGCATCCTGGTCGAAACCATCCTAAACGCTGCAGCTTATGCCTAGATTTAGATTCAAATTAACTTGCTAAATTAACTTGCTAAACAACCGACAAAAAAGCTAACTATCATTCACTATAAATCGCTACCTCCTATACTGTCAGTTAAATATCTGAGTGCCTCAAGAAAAGCAGAAACTATTAAACAATTGTTTGTTTTTTTGTTTGTTTTTATTTTCTTTTTAAATAAATTAAATAACTATACAAGATGTCTAATCTAATTGTCTTCCACACAAGTAGACAACTATATAAATATCCCTTTGATATCACTTATGGCTAGACAGAAAAATGAACAGTCACACAGCACTTATGAATACCCCCAACTTACTACTAATTAAACTATCTTAAACTTCAACACCAAACACACTTGCTAAACAACCGACAAAAAAGCTAACTATCATTCACTATAAAGCGCTACCTCCTATACTGTCAGTTAAATATCTGAGTGCCTCAAGAAAAGCAGAAACTATTAAACAATTGTTTGTTTTTTTGTTTTGTTTTGTTTTTTTAAATAAATTAAATAACTAAACAAGATGTCTAATCTAATTGTCTTCCTCACAAGTAGACAACTATATAAATATCCCTTTGATATCACTTATGGCTCTGAATGCATAACTAAGTAACTAAATCCCTTGTAAATAATACATTAGTTTGTATTCAGTACCTAGATTAAAAAAAGAAGATATTTGACACCGTCAGCATCAGCATTTTGTTACAAAAATTGAATTTGATTGGCTTTAGAGGAAATACATATAAACTGTTAACCTCATTCCTATCAAATATATTTCAAAGAACCAAGATACATGACATCATCTCCCAACCATTACATATCACAAAAGGTGTTCCTCAAGGTTCGATTCTTGGACCTCTGCTATTTACTTTATACATTGATGATCTCTGCAATGTTTCCAATTTGGCTAGCTTTTACCTATTTGCAGACGACACTGCCGTAACTATTACAGCTAATGATCATTCTGAATTACAAAGTAAAGTAAATGAGGTAATACCAAAAATAATTGCATGGTTTCATACCAACAGATTATCTATTAATGCTGAGAAGACTGGATATCAATTTTTTTTCCAGGGAACCATGTGATGACCTTCATGTCAAAATAAATACTTCCAATATTACAAGGCAAAAAACATATTACAAGGCAAACTGTGTAAAACATTTATGTGTATTTATTGATGAAGACATGACATGGAAAACCAATATAAATGCCATCTCTTCAAAACTTAGCAGGAATATTGGAATTATAGGCAAGTCTAGGTACTTTTTATCAACTTATGAATTGCTTCTTCTGCATAATTCTTTAATATTGCCATATATAAATTATTGTGCTGTTGTCTGGGGAAGTACGTACCACTCTAAGCTCGACAAGATTATTAAGCTGCAGAAGCGTGTTGTTAGGATTGTTGATAATAAATCTGTCTTAAATAAAACTTCATGAACATGGTGGCCTTAGAGTTAGACAACACTTTCAAATGCCGTTTTCTGATATCAATTATAGAATGTTTGCATTACCTTTCATTGCACCAAAAGCCTGGAATAAAATAATCTGCTCTCATTTCCACAGGATTGACGATGTACCTAGGAGTAAAATTATTTTGAAGAAACACATCAGACAATACATTATTAGAAAATATGAACTTGTTCAATGAATGTTGGTAATGGTAATGTGCTATGCATGTTGATCTGGTATCAACTGGACATTTTTGTTTAAAAATCATGTTTTCTTTTCTTTCTTCTTCTTCTTCATACTTGGTTCGTCCTTTCTTCTTAATGTAGTAGTAGTTTAGGAAATGCATTTGCAAGATTATGATTTTGTATTATTTCCCCATTAACACCTATAGCAGTTATTTTCCTGGAGCCCTCGAAGACGTTATTAGCATTACTAATTGTCTGAGAGAGCTTCAGGGACATCTTTTACTAATATCTGGTGGCGGGATCTGTCCAGCAAGGAACAGGAGCGGGGAGTGGTGTGACCTGCCTTGATTTGTTTACCACGACCTACCTCTCACCCTTGGAATTTAACGTAATTAGGTCGCACGGGTATGGAAGGGCACTCCTGCCTACCTATTAATGGGGAGGGGAATTAAAAAAAATTAAAAAAGAAGAGCCCATTAAACTCCCAGTGGAAGCTAAGCGGCCTTTTTGACGTACTGTTCGAAAGGCCCGTGCAGTTGGTGTCAAGGACCCTGGGGTCTTTCGGACCTCTTCGGCCTTCAGGATGGAGGGGAGGGTTGTAGGTGCCCCGGTGCACATTTCCTGGCTCTGCAACTGGATGAAATGATGCAATAAAGTAAACGAGCGCAGAGGAGAGGGTTGAATAACAAGGGAAAATGAATCAAGGGAAATGACATGACTGTGGTCACCGGGCTGACCGGCTTAAAAGTATTTGACTTATATATTTTGCGATTTGGTAGGTTGCACATTCGCCACAAAGGAACCCGATATATGTCGTGTTCGATGTCTTCATCATTTGGTATTTGATATATTTTGTGATTGGATAATTTGCTTTAAATCCACACATATACACACACACACACACATCTATATATGCATATATATATATATATATATATATATATATATATATATATATATATATATATATATATGCATATATATATGCATATATATATGCATATATATATATATATATATATATATATATATATATATATATATATATATATATATATATAGCTCTGTGTATGTGTGTTTATATGCATGTATGTATTTTAATGGCACAATTTCTTCCCAGATACTACCAGATTTATTGGGCGAGTTTTATCAGTCCGACTGCTTGAGAGCTATTCTGTTCCACTTTAATTCATATCATGTTTACTTATCCGCAAGCGAGCCTGCCCAACACCAATCAGTGTCGGCACCCCTGATGGAAGGTGCTCTCTCAGATATACGAATACAGAGCATACAAGTATACGTGAGTACAGTGATAAAAACGACTACACCAGCGCTACAGTATCAAAATCGCTCGAAGATGCACATTTCATCGTTTCCACACATTTCAACGAAGAGTCACACTGCGTCGCATACTCGCATCTGTAGGCGTTCGTTGCCATACGCCGGAAAACGTAACAGTGGACGTGCATCCACCGTTCTGTACCGGAGGAGCCAACCTCAGCTAGTCTGGTCGGCCGACTGGCTAGGCTACCTCTCGCACCTGACCTATGCTGAATGTGCCGCCGCTGGGCCGCTCGGCAACACGCCGAACGTCAGGCACTGGACCTTATCTATCGGCATGGCAACTGCCGGCGGCGCTGGTAGCTGGCGCCGTCGCCATGCAAATTGATCGGCTGGATGGCGGCCATGCGGAGCGAGGACATGCTGCTCGTTGTGCGGTCCCCATACAAGATGGCGGCCTCCAGTGGCGGCTGACTCAGCAGACTGTTCATCGGCTGCATGCTGTCGCACAGGCCGCAGACCGGGCCCACGTTGCGCAGCGGCGTAATTGGCTCGTCGACCTTCAGGCTCGCTCTGTGACCAGCGAGGTTGGACAAAGTCAAGGTGCTCAGGTACTCGGTTGGCAACAGCTGGCGGTCGTTGGCCGCCGCTGCCGGTCGCCCACCGCCTGGGAACTCGGTGTCGGGTTGACCTCACGTCTCCCATCTCCCAGCTGAGGAAACCCGTCGGTGAACTACCTGATGTCCTGTGCAAGCTGCATGTTGAGCGTACGTGTTTTTGTTTTGTTTGTTTTTGTCTGTTGATAGGCGTGGGCAGTCTGTGGCTGTGTGCTGTGCCTCACAGCCGGCAGGACCTGGTTGAAGTCGCCCCCAAGTAGCAGCTTCCCCTCCCCAAATGGCTGCTCCTTGCATCGCATGGTATCTCAAAATTTCCGGCCAAGCAGCAGCGTCCACTCCACAAATGGCTCTTCGGGTCGCATGATATCTTAAAATAGCCGGTCCAGCGCCTCCAGTAGGAGGCGGTGAGGAATCGGTTCTTCATTCCAGACGATTAGGTTGGCTTGTCGGATAAGCTCTACCGATGGCCTTTCGCCTGGGAGGCCACTCGTGCTGGCGAGGCGATCTTGATGAGCGCCATAAATCGAGAATGGAATGTGCGTTCGTTGTCAAGAGGTGCAGAAGCGATACAGCCACAGGCACCGGCCTCATCTCACACATACTTCAACAGGGTGCTGACCAGGATTGGTTTTCCTGTGCCGCCTGGTGCGTCGACAAAAGCGAGCAACTGATGGTGTTCGCTGACAGCGCTCAGCCGACACCGATCTCTGCAGCAGCGGGACGGACAGTTGCCCCGCCGCTCGCTGGCGCAGAGCGTCGGCCTTGCATTCGAGCTCCTGCAGCATGGGAGGCGGCCGTCGCAGATATGCGCTCCGATCCAGCTGAGCCGCCAGCTGACGCTACTTCCGGCCAACTGCCGGCAGCTGATAATGGGCCGACTCCGCGCCGGCGGGCCGCAGGCGCCCCACCACCTTTGGCAGGACCAGCGCCGCTCCACGTTTGTCAGGACCAGCGGCGCTGCACGTCTGTGAAGACCAGCTCAGTTCGACGTCTGTCAGGACCAGCACCGCTCCACGTCTGTCAGGACCAGCACCGCTCCACGTCTGTCAGGACCAGCGGCGCTGCACGTCTGTCAAGACCAACTCAGTTCAACGTCTGTCAGGACCAGCACCGCTCCACGTCTGTCAGGACCAGCACCGCTCCACGTCTGTCAGGACCAGCGCCGCTCCACGTCTGTCAGGACCAGCGGCGCTGCACGTCTGTCAAGACCAGCTCAGTTCGACGTCTGTCAGGACCAGCACTGCTCCACGTCTGTCAGGACCAGCACCGCTCCACCTCTGGCAGGACCAGCGCCGCTCCACGTCTGTCAGGGCCGGCGTCTGTGAAGACAAGCGCCGTTGCACCTCTGTCAGGACCAGCGCCGTTGCACGTCTGTCAGGATCAGCGCCGCTGCACGTCTGTCAGGACTAGCGCCGTTCCACGTCTGTCAAGACCAGCTCCGCTCAACGTCTGTCAGGACCAGCTAGTACGCTAACGCAAGCTAGTACGCTGCTGAAAACAGATATCTGGGCGATCTCTCTGTTGGACGACGCCAGCTCATGTCAGCCAAGTATGGCGCCAGTTGAGTTGGCTCGACCAGATGACTCTCGGCGAGGCACGGTCGTCGGAGTCTTTGGTGGACGTCGGCAACAGAGGCAACCTTTGGCGAGGCATGGTCATGCGGCTCTGGTGGATGTTGCCAGCAGTGGAAGCCTTTGGCGATGCATGGTCAGGCAACTGAACTTTGGTGGACGTCGGCAGCCGATATCAGCCAACCATTCACTCTGCATATGCCTTCGACTTCAGGGAGGGATACGGGGGTAGGGAATCAAAAGATCATCGGTCATCAGCTAATCCGGCAGGGAAGGTGAATGCTTTGCACCTCCAATTGGCATCAACCCTCCCGCCAGACAAGCTGGGTGCTTTGTCGCTCCAATTTTTGCAAGTGTCGGCTGGAACGGGGTCCGGAGATCGCCAGCAGAGTATCTCTGACACATTCCTCTTGTCAACATTCAACCTTGCTTAAGATAATCAATTAGATTGCACTGGTCTGGGAATGACTTATTGTAGCGTGCCCTTAAGGGATACATGATCGGCGCAAACACTCGAAGCCGAAGTCTGAGCGTCTTTGCAAGCCAAATTGCGAGGAGAAAAAAGATGATCCGACAACGACGGAAACGCGCTGTCCCCCCCCCATCGCTCGTCAGACCATGGGCGAGGGTGGTGCGTTCCCGATGTCGCGTCTTCCACCCGGCCAGCTCCGCCCAACTCAGCCCAGCTCCGTCCCGCTCCGCCCAGCTTCGCCCAGCTCCGCCCAGCTCAGCCCCGAGTTGCTGAGCGGATAGTTATTGAAGCTGTAGGGCGGAGGAACCGTCATGTGGGGAAAGAACTGGTGTGTGGTAAGGATGAAGGTCGGCATAATATGTACGACCCTGGGGTAATTTCTGCTCTGAACGTGGTAGGCAAAAAGGATGGTTTCATTTTTAAGACTGCTGAAATTCTGAATTCAAGTGCATAACAAATGCAATAGATTCTATATGGGGTATGCAAGAAGTTGCAAGGAGAGAAAGGAATGCTTGGTCGATCTCTCGCTCTTTCGCTCTCTCTGTCTCTCTCTCTTTCTCCCTCTCTATATATCCATTTCCCTTTCCCTCTCTCTCACTATATATATATATATATATATATATATATATATATATATATATATATATATATATATATATATATATATATAGCGGTAGATCATCGGCTTTTCGTTTCGGTCCATCTAGTAAACCACGTAAAGCACGATCATAAGCGTGGCACTCTGAATACTAAATTTTCAGATACATTTTGCTTATCAGCTCCAGCTTTGTTGACCCGCCCCCCCCTCTCCACATGCGACTTCTTTAACACTATATCCCTCGGTCCCGTTTGCCCTTCTAGTCAAGCTGTGTCAAGTTTGGTGCGAACTTTATAAACTCACTTATCTATAATGCGACATTTAACAAAGTGTAATATTTAACAATAAACAACTTATCAATATTGAGAGTTAACTGTCCACGACTTCGCCCTTCCCAAGCCCCACGCAACAACCACCCTAAAATGGTGCGTCACTGGCCCCCTACCACCCCGTTGACGCTGCCAGCTAATGGCTTGTTTGACTTGGTTCAACTCTGACAACAGGCAGGCTTTTTCTCGGCCGGCACCTACCCAGGGGAGGGTAGTAGCTCTGAAGTGTTTGTCGTGCTACGGGAATACCGCTGATCGACCAACACCTACGGAAGCATATCCATGGACATGCCTTCAGGCAGATCCTTATATCCGGTGACACGCCCCGGTTGCACACGCAGGGAGCACGGCGTCCCCTCGTATCACAGGAGCAGTCCTCTGTTCATCGGGCTCGAGGGTCGAGATAGCCGCACCGTGTGCATATCGTGCGACGGTCGGGAATCTGAGAGCAAGCGTGTGAACACGATTGTTACACAGGGGTACCGAAAATAAACCTTTACCTTTACGTGAAGATGAGGCTTTCTCCTAGTCCTAGTACTAAAGTCTTATTTCCCCGTAGTTGCGTGTCGCGGATTGAGGCTTTCGAATTTCATAGCGGCGAAGTGCTGAGGTTCGCAATTTTCAAATGAAGTATAGCAGCAGACACTATATAAGACACAGCAGAAAATACACGTGACATGGCCTAATGCACTGGAAAGTCCATTAAATACACATGCGTTCTGAAGCTTTAAAAGCGCGGATTACAAACTGACCGGTCGCGTACAGCATCAGCCTCACTGTACGGCGTAGGCATCGCTTCCATTCAGCTGGATCTCTGCGGCTCATTGCTCGCCGGCATGTTGACCTTGCGCTGACTCTCCATTGCAGGGCGTACATGATCTCTGCCAAGATACACACCAGTGAGAAAAATTATGCCGGTCTGTCCGTGACCTTCGCGGACCATTAGCCTCGTGTCGGTATTCTGTACGTCCGAAGATGACATTCGTCTGGCTGATGAAGCATGAAATGAATCTCTCTCACTCTCTCCCTCTCTCTCTCTCTCTCTGTCTCCGTCTCCGTCTCCGTCTCCGTCTCCGTCTCCGTCTCCGTCTCCGTCTCCGTCTCCGTCTCCGTCTCCGTCTCCGTCTCCGTCTCCGTCTCTTTCTCTCCGTCACCGTCTCATCCTACACTTCTATCTTTCCCTATTGTTCCTCCATAACGTAATCTGTCCCTCTCGTTTTCTTTTCAGACCAAGGATGTTGCGAAACTGCATGACAGATGAGAAATCGTGAGCGAAGTCGCAGATAAATACCTGCACGCACCAGATACGTACTCATGCACCCGTCCTACATTCCACAGTTGTTTTTGCAGTGTAATCAGCACTACATCACGGCCGGTTGCACTTTGGGCTGGAGTTCGTCGGCAATAAAAGCACGAGATGAATATACTGAACGTTGAATAGCCTACCTCTGCCGTTCACATACTTGCATATCCGCTGGATCCCCAATGCCGGTTTTGAAATAATTTCAACATGAATTGAAATTTTAAACTAATATTACATTACCATCAACATAATCTTCCAATTCCAAGACAAAATGTCTTCGAATAGCTCCGGGTTCATTCATTCATTCATTCCAAAGATCATTCGGAATAATGGATGTTTCCTTACGTTATTCGATATCTATTCCTTTCTACGCTCGGTGTCGTAATTCTACCCCGTGATTGCCCCACATCACTTGTGGTAATTTCTGAGCTGAGTCGTATTAATGTACCCATGTCACTGTTCAGTGTTCATATTTCGATCGTGAGCAAAACCTCCTGCCGCCCCCCCTCCACTTATTAATTCGCCTCTTTTCCTCGCGTCCTGACGAACGTATGGTTTGTAGAATATCACCTAAATGTTCCTGTTTCAACCATGTAAGCAATCTTCATCACTTTAGGACTCGTTACTTGCGACAGCCGAGAGCCGACAACCGATCATCCTCCGGCAGTCAACGGTGTTGCTCCGACCGCGCCAAGTTGCTAGTAGCTGCAGTCGCAGCCGCTGCGATATGTAGTGCCAAGTTGCTAGCAGCTGAAGTCGCAGCCGCTGCAACGTGCAAATCCAAGTTGGTAGCAGCTACAGTCGTAGCCGCTGCGATATGCAATGCCAAGTTGCTTGTAACTGCAGCCGCTGCAATATGTAGTGTAAAGTTGCTAGCAGCTACAGTCGCGGCCGCTGCGATATACAAGTTGATAGCAGTAGCACTCGCAGCCGTCTGGATCGCGCCGGGCGTCACCATTTTGATCAACAACCTGGGTGAAGCGAACCCGGTGAACCTTCACAAGGGCCCTCCGAACCCGGCGACCTTCTCGTGTACACCATTCCGTGATCGCGCCTTTAGTTTCCGGCACGTCCGCCCGGCGGATTACCCCACCGAAGGACCAGCATAGGGGCCGCTCGGCAGCGGCGGACCCGCCCGGTCTGGATGTACAGGAGCCGGCCGGCCGTCGATCATGGGTCAGGTACGGCAGTACCGCAGTACCGGAGCCGGCCGGTCACCGATCATGGGTCAGGTACGGCAGTACCGCAGTACAGGAGCCGGCCGGCCGCCGATCATGAGTTAGGTACGGCAGTACCGCAGTACCGGAGCCGGCCGGTCACCGATCATGGGTCAGGTACGGCAGTACCGCAGTACCGGAGCCGGCCGGCCGTCGATCATGAGTCAGGTACGGCAGTACCGCAGTACCGGAGCTGGCCGGTCACCGATCATGGGTCAGGTACGGCAGTACCGCAGTACAGGAGCCGGCCGTCGATCATGAGTCAGGTACGGCAGTACCACAGTACAGGAGCCGGCCGCCGATCATGAGTCAGGTACGGCAGTACCGCAGTACCGGAGCCGGCCGGTCACCGATCATGGGTCAGGTACGGCAGTACCGCAGTACCGGAGCCGGCCGTCGATCATGAGTCAGGTACGGCAGTACCGCAGCACCGGAGCCGGCCGGCCGTCGATCATGAGTCAGGTACGGCAGTACCGCAGTACAGGAGCCGGCCGCCGATCATGAGTCAGGTACGGCAGTACCGCAGCACCGGAGCCGGCCGGCCACCGATCATGAGTCAGGTACGGCAGTACCGCAGTACAGGAGCCGGCCACCGACCATGGGTCAGGTACGGCAGTACCGCAGTACAGGAGCCGGCCGTCGATCATGAGTCAGGTACGGCAGTACCGCAGCACCGGAGCCGGCTGGCCACCGACCATGGGTCAGGTACGGCAGTACCGCAGTACAGGAGCCGGCCACCGATCATGGGTCAGGTACGGCAGTACCGCAGTACAGGAGCCGGCCGACCACCGACCATGGGTCAGGTACGGCAGTACCGCAGTACAGGAGCCGGCCACCGATCATGGGTCAGGTACGGCAGTACCGCAGTACAGGAGCCGGCCGACCACCGACCATGGGTCAGGTACGGCAGTACCGCAGTACAGGAGCCGGCCGCCGATCATGAGTCAGGTACGGCAGTACCGCAGTACAGGAGCCGGCCGACCACCGACCATGGGTCAGGTACGGCAGTACCGCAGTACAGGAGCCGGCCACCGATCATGGGTCAGGTACGGCAGTACCGCAGTACAGGAGCCGGCCGACCACCGACCATGGGTCAGGTACGGCAGTACCGCAGTACAGGAGCCGGCCACCGATCATGGGTCAGGTACGGCAGTACCGCAGTACAGGAGCCGGCCGACCACCGACCATGGGTCAGGTACGGCAGTACCGCAGTACAGGAGCCGGCCGCCGATCATGAGTCAGGTACGGCAGTACCGCAGTACAGGAGCCGGCCGACCACCGACCATGGGTCAGGTACGGCAGTACCGCAGTACAGGAGCCGGCCGCCGATCATGAGTCAGGTACGGCAGTACCGCAGTACAGGAGCCGGCCGACCACCGACCATGGGTCAGGTACGGCAGTACCGCAGCACCGGAGCCGGCCGACCACCGACCATGGGTCAGGTACGGCAGTACCGCAGTACAGGAGCCGGCCGTCGGTCATGAGTCAGGTACGGCAATACCGCAGTACAAGAGCCGGCCGCCGATCATGAGTCAAGTACGGCAGTACCGCAGCACCGGAGCCGGGCCGACCACCGACCATGGGTCAGGTACGGCAGTATCGCAGTACAGGAGCCGGCCGACCACCGACCATGGGTCAGGTACGGCAGTACCGCAGTACTGGAGTCGGCCGGCGATCGGCGGCAAGCATCAGCATTTGAATTAGGGACCAAATTAGGGACAATCACATGGGCGAGCAGACTGGTCGGGACGAGTGGTTAATTAGCATCGGGTTAGGGGTTGGGCTATCAGAATGATGATCTACCAATAGGCAGCAAGAGACGTACCAACACACTATCCCATCAGTAGGCAGCAATGGACATACCAATACATTGACATCAGTAGGCATCAATAGACATACCAGCACACTATCCCATCAGTAGGCAGCAATAGACATACCAATGCTCTGTCCCATCAGTAGGCAGGGGCACATGCAGGTCGCACCTGCCCTGCGGCGTTCGGTTGCAGTCACCGGCCCCGCGAGTTCAGTACCGACCGATCTCGAGCATCTCGAGCCAGGGCCATGGGCGGCCGGGGCCTCGTGGCGCGCCCCGGCCGCCGGCGGCGCTCAACACGGCCGATGGTGACGCCACCTGTTACATGTGTTGGACGCGCCCACTGCTGAACTGGCGAGTCATCCTGACAAACACGGCGCGCCTCTGCTGGTGCACACTGTGCAGATGACCTGCCTGGCCTCCAGCCTCCAGCTTGCCAGCTGTCGACAGGCACTCGCTTACGTGGAGATTTCTCCCTGCCCACGTTGGCCATGAGATTGTCGATGCTCTCGTGCATCTCTTTCCTGAGCTTTGCTGAGCTTGGATGGAGTTAGCAATTATGGTGTTGTCATTGTTAGGCTATGTGCTGTTTGGAAGTTACGACCAATTATATTTAGGCCCTGGAACCGCTTTCGTGGGATATGTGCTGTCACTTCAAGATACTATTATCGATGTTCTTCCCTTCAAACGCGGAACTTGCAGGTGACTGCTCATTCTTCGATTGATGTCTATGTTCTCGAATTAATGAAAATTTTGGTGGTTGGTTTATACTGTAACGGCATTGCATAACTTGGGTAGTTTGGTTGCCAGCCAGCGGGTACGTAAACAAGTTAGCAAGCTTCAAGGTATCATGTTAGGAGGATATGTATATGGACCATCGGCTCGGGCTTCCTCAGAGGATTCTATCTTAACCTAGTTGATTTCTGGTTTGGAGTTTCTTGAAGTGTCTGCATCAATGAGGATTATTTTCTGGGATTCAGGTGTATTTTTGCACGTTTTTTTCCAGCTTTTTTCAATTGTTAACCCTGCCATTTTTTATATCACTCCTGACGATGGCCCCTGGCCGAAACGTTGAGTAATATAGCATAATCCCGAACGCTACTTTTGATGTAAACTCAGCACCTCCTGGCATATTGAGGGTCGTACATTTCGTCTCACGCAATGTCTAAAACCCAGGAGCACTTAAGAGCCATTCTTCGTTGTCTTAAACAATAGTTTGGTTGGTTATGCTAAGTGTACTCCCAGGGTTTGTATTCTGTCACTGGGCCGAAGTTCAACTTCCTGAAAAGTACTGCGAATTTTTTTTTTCCATTTTAATTGCTGCCTATGTGCCAAATAACCGAGGCGTCGCTTTTTTGCGGATCTACTTTAAGGTCCGATCAAAGAAACCAAGGAATAATAGCAAGATGAGCTTCTACGTTAATGCGTAACTCCCTGGATAAAATCCCGCGTAATCCCGCGTAAAATGAGCTTTACATAATTTGGGTGAAACTCGCTTAAGAAATGATCGACGTAGGTGCAGAAAGGCAACAGGGAGGAGCATTAGTGTACAAATTGAGCAAAACTGGTACAAAGTTGTTGTTCTGAATTACTCCAAGGGTGCCAGAACTGAATATACCCCGAACCAGTGAGTCGATATACCATACCGTTGCAGCTTCATCAATAGTGAATCGCGGTCCACACAGTTCAGAGTGATCACGAGATGTAGCACAGATCACGCGCCCCTCGTCCCCAGTGACCGACATGGTCAGACCTAGGGCAGGGCTAGGTCAACAACGGCGTTCTCAGCGGAATGATTGGCTCATTACGCGTAATGGGTCGGCAATAATATGCAGTTACATATAGACACATACAGGTATACAGTTAATATACAGTTATATACAGTTATATATGATAACATAATATACTGTTATATATACTATGCCGTTGTATATAATAATATGCTATACAGTTATATATAATAATATAGTATAGTTATATACAATGATGTACTATATTTATATATAGTAATATGATATACAGTTGCATACAGATAATATATAATTGTCAGGAAACGAGTGAGTTGTGTGCTGACCATCTGCTCAGGTAATTTGGCGATAACACTCGAGATGCTAACTCGTCTGAGATTACTGGGTTCCTTCGTTACATGACTAGTGGATTGGTGCAAATGTAAATTCTCAGAGACGCAATTTCCACGTTTGGCCGTTCTGTGTCGACCGTGACTCAATGCATTGATCGGCTCCATATAATGCCAACCTGCATGCAGTGATGTTGGCGATGAAAACAGACCATCTCTTGAGGCCACCTAGAACGCTAGAAATAAAATAAAAAAAAATACACGAGGCTCTTGGTGCATATTCCTATAAATAGGTGCCCTGCCTTCACTTTCCGAAGTTTGTTTTTGTTATGTAGGAAACGTTTTAATTTTGTTGATCATAGAACTAGGTCACGAGGTTATTGCGATCAATTGTGAAGTTAGTTGAAAACAGGCTACATAATTTAAATCAACGTTAAATTATGGTTCTGAATCTGTATTTCACTTTGCATTTATACCCATAAAATATGGATTCATACAGATTCATACGTATCAGTGCTTCGCTATCACCTGAGAATGCTGGGGGGCATAGTTCTTGAAATTGGAATCTACTGAGATTACGAATGACCTGATTGAGATCAACGTCCCAGAATTACCTTGAAGACCAAATTTCGTCATTTGCTGATGGATGAGGGCGTCTCCGACCGTGTCGGGTGCCTGGATTGTCCTGGAACGCCTCGCTGCCTCTCCAGTCCGCAGGTAAGTGCCAGCGCCGCTTACAGCCTCGCTTTCTCGCTGCCTTGTATTACTATCGGCACGCACCAGCGACACGGTAAAGCTCGTCGTATAGCGAATGCATGGCACCAAATCACAACTAGCTCTCTCACTCGGGAAACACTGATTGCGGCGAGACGCTGAAGCTCTGGACCCTGTACCCACATCTCTGATCGTCGGCGACGATTGTAGCTCTGGACCCTGAACCCACATCTCTGATCGTCGGCGACGATTGTAGCTCTGGACCCTGAACCCACATCTCGGATCGTCGACGACGCTTGTAGCGATCCGTTGAACATCCGCCGCGTGTGCTCTATTGGTGGCGCGGTGCCACCAGGCACGGTAGATGCTGGGCCCACATTCAGATGTAGAGGGGAGGGGTGGGGGGGGGGGTGACGTTCTCGCGTCGCTGAAGCCATTCATCCGTGCGTCTGAAACAGAGCGTCAGCTGTTAGACGCAACCATGGGAAGTAGTGCACCAAGTGTGCCAACACACAGCTGGTGCTCTGAAGCAGAGCACCAACAGTGCTGACGCAGCTGGTGTGGACTCACAGCTGGTGATCTGAAGCAGAACACCAACTGTGCTGACACAGCTGATGCTGACACACAGCTGGTGCTCTGGAGCAGAGCATCAACAGTAAGACACAGCTGGTGCTGACACATAGCTGGTGTTCTGAAGCAGAGCACCAACTGTGCTGACACATAGCTGGTGCTCTGAAGCAGAGCACCAACAGTGCTGACGCAGCTGGTGTGGACTCACGGCTGGTGTTCTGAAGCAGAACACCACCTGTGCTGACACAGCTGGTGCTAACACACAGCTGGTGCTCTGAAGCAGAGCACCAACAGTGCTGACACAGCTGGTGCTGACACACAGCTGGTGTTCTGAAGCAGCACCAGTGTGCTCAGCTGGTGCTCTGGAGCAGAGCACCAACAGTGCTGACACAGCTGGTGTGGACTAACGGCTGGTGTTCTGAAGCAGAACACCAACAGTGCTGACACAGCTGGTGCTGACACACAGCTGGTGCTCTGGAGCAGAGCATCAACAGTGCTGACACAGCTGGTGCTGACACATAGCTGGTTCTCTGAAGCAGAGCACCAACAGTGCTGACACAGCTGGTGCTGACACACAGCTGGTGTTCTGAAGCAGAGCACCAACAGTGCTGACACAGCTGGTGCTGACACACAGCTGGTGTTCTGAAGCAGAGCACCAACAGTGCTGACACAGCTGGTGCTGACACAGCTGGTGTTCTGAAGCAGAGCACCAACAGTGCTGACACAGCTGGTGCTGACACACGGCTGGTGTTCTGAAGCAGAGCACCAACAGTGCTGACACAGCTGGTGCTGACACACAGCTGGTGTTCTGAAGCAGAGCACCAGCTGTGCTGACAGCTGGTGCTGACACACGGCTGGTGTTCTGAAGCAGAGCACCAGCTGTCCGACATAATGGCTGGCGGATGCAGCAGTCAACCTTGGCTGGGATCAAACCCGCTTGAGGGCCCAAATGGCCCCGGGCGACCCAGTATGCGCCAACGCGTCCTTATGTTTTGAGCAGGAAAAATACAAAACAAATATATTTTAATTGTTTTTCAAACACGAACTACGCTGTAACAACTCGTCTTCATTAAATACAATTATTATTTCCAGAAATAAAAATAAAATAATACTGGTCTCAAGTTTGCCAATTTGTGTTGCTACCTGCACACCCACACACCCACTCCTACCTGTATCCCCCACCCATATCTCTCCACACACACACACACACACTCCCACCTGTATCCCCACACACACACACTTCCACATGTTGTACCCCCCCCCCACCTGTATCCGACAGTGCACGCAGCCGAGCAGAGCAGGGCACAGACCGTCCGACATAATTTGGCGCAATGGAAATGTGCAGTTGTTAATAGGCACACCACGTTAGCTGCAACCCATTGAGCCAATGTGCAGTACGGTAGGAATATACGCATGCAGTCCATAATATCAGCTTGACAGTATTTTGCTTATCAATGGTGCATCACGATGCGGTATTTTGTAATCCAGTGCTTCTCTGCATCCAGCTCATGCTTCGATTCGTTCAGACATATATTATATGGGACATCTCACTCAATGCTTGCCTCAAATATGGATTGATTCGTGCCGTCGGGTGTGTCCTGGAAACTATAATGCACACATTGGGCTGGGATGATTCACGAAACAAACCGAAACGTTCGAGTGCGCACTTACTCACCTGGATGCTACACGGTCATACCACATGAATGCCAATAGGACTTTCAGTCTTCCAATAGGCATGCTTGGGGACACAAAATTGAGCGCGCATACACACACGACAAGCTGCATGCTGTTAAAGCAGGCTAGCACATTGTGTAAGCGTGCTCTACCATACCTATAAGTTTTTGGTTACGGCTGGAAAGAAACACCGAGTAAACACGAGTATGCCCGTGGGTAGGGAACTACGGCATCAGGTACGTCAGTCACCAGACACTACATGCACACACGACGCAAATCTGGGCCACGTGGGGAACTCGGGTCCCGCTTGACATCTATCCGTTCGGCCAAAGGTTACTTACATAAATTTGTATATTTGTTGTGTGTCTCCGGCCTCTGGGCCTCTAATTCTGTTTAACAATTAAATATACGGGTGTACACCAGGTCATCTCTGGTCACAACACATTCGAACTACACCCTAGGTGAATGGTTTCGGCACATTCCCACTTCTTATGAAAGTGACTTGTGACTAAATACCTCTGAGTTAATGAAGTCCTCAGTCAGCAGAACAGTCAGAGCATTGGGAACGACCCGTTTAACACTGGGCATGGGTGTGAGTAGGAACGGGGTCTGTTGCGCGAGGTCATCGACCTGCCGAAACGTGACAACCACCAGTACCGCTGTTGCACGTGTTGCAAAAACACATGACACAAACAACAGAGTGGGCTCTCGTCGCTGCTCTGGCGTTTCCGTGAAGGGTTCCAGACTGCGAACAGAGCGCACTGGAAGAGAGCACCAAGGGCGAGGCGTCCGAGCCGGAACCTGTAGGCTCACTTACCACAACCAGATGACCCGTCTTCTCCTTGTGGATGTTGGCCGATGGGTCCTTGACGAGGTCGATTGTCCCGGCCTTGCCACCCTTCATCGTGTGGGTCAGACTGCCGGCACAGCAAACCACGTCGGTTGGGAAAAACGGACATCAGCTGGGCTCTTCTGAACGAAGGTAAGGACCCTGGGCCTACCAGGTAAGGGAAGGAGATGGAATTCACGCCGACTAGACCTGATCAGCGGGGGAGCCTACCCATACCACAAATGGCATAGCTCACCAGAAGCGGCATAATTTGGTTTGAAACAATTGGAAACAACATAGGGTGAGCCATCGTTGTTTGCGCCTGAAATATAACGATAATCCGAATACAGGAACTACTTTAAAAAAATATCAAAAATGCACCCCAGGCTTGAAACAATGCCAACTTCTGCATGCAAGTGGATGAATCAAAAGCAAGCAATTGCTTTGGTGAGGTCGCTGGTGAGATTGGACATGCCAGGCAGAAAGTGCACTTAGCCCAGATAATGATCATCACTTATCTAATAAACCTTACATGTCAAACGACCGACACATTAGGTGGATCGATACTTCACCATTCTATTTTTTTCTTTAAAAATCGCCCTTCTTCGAGGACATACTGGTGGTAATTGTGCGCATGTGTGCGTGCTTGCGACAGAAAGCCAGAGAGCCAGAGAGCCAGAGAGCCAGAGAGCCAGAGAGCCAGGGAGTGAGAGGGAGACAGACGGACAGATTCCCTTGACACATGAGTGCATTTGACGAGGAATGGCTGACGCGAACATTTGCACTGACCTGCTCTCGCTAACGATGTCCAGAGGCACCTCTTCATTAGTGATCTCGGCCACCTTTGTTACCAGCTCGATGACGTGTGGACATATGAGGATCAGGTCTCCCTGAAACAGCGCACAAATGATGGCCGCTCTGTCTACGCATGCAAACAACGCACAAACACTGCTGAACGCAATGGTGTCCGGCCAAGACAAGAGTTAACGCCGGGCTAGGCTAAGAGTGTTCGGTATCTAACAAATGCTGATCTGTGCACTATATGCAACAAGACATCGATCAAGTTCATACCAACAGTTCAAGCACCCTCACTGCGTATCGTTTCCGTTCGGATATGACCGGATCCTAAAGAACGGAGCCGACGCCAACACGTCATCAGGCGTCACCTCTAACATGCGCACCGGAGGGAGAGGCCGGCATTCGGCACATTTGCTGTTCTTCCACGACATCTCGTACACAGGCAAGAATATTGTACTGAAATCTTGTGACGTTGTTAACAAATTAATAGCGCATCTTACACAATTTTGTTTTATCCGTTGGAAATGCAAGAAATATTAGGTGCAAAGTAGAGGGACTGACCGCCGGCCGCAGGGCATTCAAGGTCACAAAGGTCTTGCTGCGCGCTTTGCCGGCTAATCTCGACCTCATTTGACTTCAAAGGCCAGCGTCGGATCTCTTTCACAAAGTCAGACAGGTGCAAGCCCTTATTTTCAAGACATATGTTCACATTAGGTAGGACAAATGACAAATTAACATTAGCAGGTTACCAAAACAGGGGGCAAACCCCCAGCCCACTCGGTATTCCCTGCCATGCTGAAGACATTGATCTTGGGCTATGGAGTGTATTCTGCAGTAACGTCACCACAGCCGTAATCTGCTTACAGAATTGTGTGCTTTTAGCTTCAATAGTTTCCGACAACTTAGGGTAGAAAGCGAATCCACCCCCTTTGGGCTGCGGTATGTGAGTGACCCTCCGGCGCGCGTGTTATTAAGTACACTTCCGTTCGACGCGTGATCGTCAGCACGTGCTTACCCACCTTTGTGACACACTACCCTCACCTGCACGTGCTTACCCACCTTTGTGACACACTACCCTCACCTGCACGTGCTTACCCACCTTTGTGCACACTACCCTCACCTGCACGTGCTTACCCACCTTTGTGACACACTACCCTCACCTGCACGTGCTTACCCACCTTTGTGACACACTACCCTCACCTGCACGTGCTTACCCACCTTTGTGACACACTACCCTCACCTGCACGTGCTTACCCACCTTTGTGACACACTACCCTCACCTGCACGTGCTTACCCACCTTTGTGACACACTACCCTCACCTGCACGTGCTTACCCACCTTTGTGACACACTACCCTCACCTGCACGTGCTTACCCACCTTTGTGACACACTACCCTCACCTGCACGTGCTTACCCACCTTTATAACACACTATCATCACCTGCACGAGCAAGTCCGCCTCCATGGCACACTATCGTCCTCTGTGTGTGCACGTCCGGCCGCCACGTGAGCCAGTATCGGCTACCCACCACCAGAGGTCCCTCCGTTTCCACTCGCTCACCTTCTCCTTCTCCTTCCCCTTTCCGTTCTGTTCAGCCTGTAGCTTCTTGAGCAGCAGCAGCTGGTCGTCCACGGCGGTCAGCGTCAAGCTGAGGTTGGAGAACGTGAAGCGGTCCTTCAGCTTGGGCTTGTCGTGCACGTCCAGCACGAGCACGCCCTGTTTGGTGACCACCAGCCAGCGGTGACGCGGCTTGTAGCCGTGACGGTCGTACTTGGTCACCGGTGCGACGTACTGCCGGCACGTGCACACCAACGGTCACCGGTACATGTAACACTTAGCCTCGAGGCTGACCACACCGGCGCCATATACTGCCTGCACATGCACATCAACGGTCACCGGTACATGTCACACTCAGCCTCGGGGCTGAATACAGTTAACCACAGCTTAGTCGGACCTAGAGCTGACCACAACTGACTCAGACTTGAGACTGACTCTGCGGTCGCAAGGCTCGATTGAAAACCTAATGCAACGGACGAAGGTAAAGGCAACACTCGTGGCACCACTTGTGCTGGGCTTGGCATAGGAACAGACATATCATCTTAATTTTTTTTAATGGTGGTAAGTCGGCCCCTCTAGGCGTACGCCTGGAGGGCCCCACGGACCCTTCAGTGGGCAGCTGCCCTCTTTGCCCCCTGACCTCGCCACTGCATCTACGATCACACATGGTTCTCACATTAAGAGTCAGACGACACAAGGAGAATCAACATCAGCATTGCTCATAAATATTCATAACACATGAATTATTCCTGAATTTCAAGGTTGTCTCCACCTCTATTAACCTTGAAATGATTTCGTTCCTTGAAATTGTCATTCTTGAAGTTACCCCGACCTTCCCGTTAATGGCCTGGAGGTGACGTTAGCCTTCAAGATGCTGACCATGAGATCAGTTTGACGCCCCTAATTAGATTAATATTAAGTCGCCGCCTTAAACATGATGCCGGTTTTCCGGTTACCTTGACCTCGCTGTTGTCGACCTTGGCGACAGCGGCGAACACGGCCGACTTGAGCGTCTCGTGTTCGGCCGACAGACGGCTCTGTCGGAACGGCTCGGCGACGGTGCTGGCGTAGTCGGACCTCTTGCCTGCCGACACCGGCCGCCGGGTCAGCCGCCACCAGCTGACGGTCAGTCACCACTGCCGGCTCATTCCGTCGGCCAGGCCCAGCGGTCTGTCTGTCAGGCCGCCGTCCGCCAAGCCTCAGCCGACGGACTGGGGTGGAGATGGGAGGTCGGACAATCGACTACGCATAGGAGAGGGAGGGAGAGAGAGAGCGAGAGCGAAAGCGAGAGGGAGAGGGAGAGGGAGAGGGAGAGGGAGAGGGAGAGGGAGAGGGAGAGGGAGAGGGAGAGGGAGAGGGAGAGGGAGAGGGAGAGGGAGAGGGAGAGGGAGAGGGAGAGGGAGAGGGAGAGGGAGAGGGAGAGGGAGAGGGAGAGGGAGAGGGAGAGGGAGAGGGGAGAGGGAGAGGGAGAGGGAGAGGGAGAGGGAGAGGGAGAGGGAGAGGGAGAGGGAGAGGGAGAGGGAGAGGGAGAGGGAGAGGGAGAGGGAGAGGGAGGGAGGGAGAGGGAGAGGGAGAGGGAGAGGAGGGAGAGGGAGAGGGAGAGGGAGAGGGAGAGGGAGAGGGAGAGGGAGAGGGAGAGGGAGAGAGGGAGAGGGAGAGGGAGAGGGAGAGGGAGAGGGAGAGGGAGAGGGAGAGGGAGAGGAGGGAGAGGGAGAGGGAGAGGGAGAGGGAGAGGAGAGGGAGAGGGAGGGAGAGGGAGAGGGAGAGGGGGAGAGGGGAGAGGGAGAGGGAGAGGGAGGAGGGAGAGGGAGAGGGAGAGGGAGAGGGAGAGGGAGAGGGAGAGGAGAGGGAGAGGGAGAGGGAGAGAGGGAGAGGGAGAGGGAGAGGGAGAGGGAGAGAGAGAGGGAGAGGGAGAGGGAGAGGGAGAGAGCGAGAGGGAGAGGGAGAGGGAGAGAGAGAGAGCGAGAGAGAGAGAGGGAGAGGGAGAGGAGAGGAGAGGGAGAGAGCGAGAGAGAGATGAGAGAGAGAGAGAGAGAGCGAGAGAGAGAGAGAGCGAGAGAGAGAGAGAGCGAGAAAGAGCGAGAAAGAGCGAGATAGAGCGAGATAGAGCGAGATAGAGCGAGAGAGAGTGAGATAGAGCGAAAGAGAGTGAAAGCGAAAGCCAGCGAGAGCAAAAGAGAGCGAGAGCGAAAGAGAGCGAAAGAGTGCGAGAGCGAAAGATAGCGAGCGAGAGAGCGAGTAAGAGAGAGAGAGCGAGAGCGAGAGGCGTCTCTCTCCGCCTCATTATGCATCCACCCACTACTCACTCCTAGGGCGTGGGGGTGGGTAGGGTGGGTGCAGGAACGGATCAAATTTGGGAGGGAGCGAAGGGAGTGCTAACCCCCACCCCACTCTACAATATCCTTAAAAGAAGAGTCGCCGCCCTCCTCCTTTGGGATCCCAGCTGCCACCTGAACTAGTTCCCTGTACATGCTGCTATTCGGGAGCTCCCTCCCCCTTGCTAAATTCCAGTACAGCCGTGTCTGTTACTCAGACACGGAACGCAGGCATGTTCACAACAGCGCATTCAAAATGCAGTCCTGGGAGGTTTTAGATTTTACCGTAATCTAGGGCGAAATTTTGTAAGAGATCGCTCGTGTTAAATCATTTCCAGCTTTGCAGCAAGTCCGCCCTAGTGAAGATTGCACCCCGCAACCCGTCCCAGATTCCACTCAACTGCTTTGGACAACCCAAGATGCCATCTGTTCGACCCATATTCCTCTGGGACTCGTTTCCATCAGTAGATGCCCGGGTCCGTGACTGCCACATGTACCCCTCGCAATGTTTGCCTTTTGCAGATTTCTGGAGCTGGGCCTGAATAAGTGCTCAGGCATATGCACAAAGGCAAATGACCAAATAATTCGATATATCTGGTTTCAGGTCTTCATCTCCATGACAACGGCTTTCCTCGATGACTCCTTGCTATTGAAAGGAATAATCGGACTAAATGACTAAATCAATTCCAGACTAGAAAAGATTGCGGTGCCAATTTCGTGCCACAACCCCCCAACCACGCCTAACGATGTAATATTTTGGGGAACCCAAGATGTCGTTCTTTCGACCAAAGTTCTGCTCTCACCCTCTACTCCAACTCCTTATCAAATTCCTAAATCAGACTATGGGTGGGCGGGTATAAAACCAATCGACTGGCTAATATGCATGTTTAAAGTAACTTGTCTACGATTTTGTTCCAGGAAGCTTTCCTCAGTAACTGATTGCGATTGCAGCTGTACCAGTTGATCCCTAACTTCATCCGATATCCCCAAATTTCCGAAAACATTCCACCTCATTTCCCGGTTAAAACTTAGTCATTTCAAATATTTTTGGGGGGTCGATGTTCGCCGGTTCCCACAGCAGTATTTCAAGAAACTGAAGGCGTACGAGAAACTAATTAAGAGCGTGTACAGTTTTGGATGACGCAGCAACGTTGATAGCAGTTCTTTGATAATACATTTTTGTCCGAATTATTACTCGAGTGGTTTCATGGATCATGGTCATATTGCTAAGCAGAGTTTCTTGCGTGAATCCTGGCCCCACCACCAGATCTAACAATTTCAATTCAACGACAGAATTTTGATCGAGAATTCGACGTGACGTCAATGTGCTGACCAGGGCCGCCCGGCAATTCGTCTCGGCTTTATCGAACCAGTTGCCAACTGACCCTCACAGTCAGAGGCTATGCGAGGGCGTAAATCGACTCGAACCCAATCTCGTCATGGCAGAGGAGACCAATGCCGGCAGCCGCCCCAACTAACTGAGCTACCGGGACCCATGCCGGCAATGCCGGCAATGAGACCAATGCCGGCAACCGCCCCAACTAACTGAGCTACCGGGACCAATGCCGGCAATGAGACCAATGCCGGCAACCGCCCTAACTAACCGAGCTACCGGGCCCACAATGTGAATTAGTGTGTCGGCGAGTTAAGCCACTCAGCCACGTCCAAGACCGCGTACCATCGGCACATGCCGTTGGAGCGGCGTACACACTAGAGACATCTGCTGGTAGGCGCTCCGAACTACAACTAAGAGACAATCTTTCAGAACGAGTGTGGGAGTTGATAGTTAGAAATAGGTAGTTCGCTTAAGGCAATTGATTTCCAATGCACTGTTCTTTTCGCATGAAATAAAGTTGTGCATGCAATCTTGCGCAGTTTTGGTGAGGCCGGCAAACAATTGTGAACATGGGAAAACCTAAGTGGCGGTGTGGCTACTTCTTTTTCCCGAAACTACCTGGATACTTTGAAGTGAAGTTTGGAACCAGAGTGTACAATTACATAGGGAAAAGTTGGGACAGCAGGACTTTCAGACAAAAAGTTCAAGCATGCCAATCAAAATGAAGGGAAGATACTTTCAACGACTCTCTAAGCGGCAAACAACACGGTCAGCCACACCTCCCGTTCCGACACTGCTCAACAACGTATTGCCGCTCACTACACCCCTCGAATTGCGCCCACACCCACACCCTGTCGGCCGCCGGCGCCCACTCACCCTTGAACAGCCACCAGCGCCCACACCCACACCCGGACAGCCGTCGGCGCCCACACCCACACCCTGTCGGCCGCCAGCGCCCACACCCACACCCTGTCGGCCGCCGGCGCCCACTCACCCTTGAACAGCCGCCGGCGCCCACACCCGCACCCCGACAGCCGCCGGCGCCCACTCACCCTTGAACAGCCGCTCGGCCAGCACCTTCTGCTGCAGCGTGTACTTGCGGCCGGCCGGCAGCGTGCGCACGTACTTGCGCACCAGCCAGGTGAGGTGCAGCGGCCGCAGCAGCGCGTCGGCCTCGACGCAGGGTGGCGGCGCCGCCGGCCACCTGCTGCGCTGCAGCACGGAGCGGGGCAGCGCGCGTGACAGGCGCAGCAGCCACTCGCGCCGCACCACCGCCACGAAGCGCCGGTTCACCTCCGTCACCGGCCCGTTGCGCGTCATGAAGCCGGTGATGAACCTGCAGGTGGAGCGGTGGCGGCTCGGGTGACGATGTCAGCGGTGGCGGCTCGGGTGGTGATGTCGGCGACAGAGGCGGCCTCTCGGCTGAGGCTTGGTGTCCGACAGCGATGATCGCTTGTGCGGTGTATACCCTCAGGTAATCCAAGCGAAGCAGTGTGAATGCCTGCATCGTGGCTTGCCACGTGTCGGATGAATTTCTGCCGCATGGGTCGCTACATGCCGCGTGAATGTCTGCTTCATGGGTCGCCGCATGCCGCGTGAATATCTTCTTTATGGGTAGCTACGTGCCACGCGAATATCTGCTTTATGGGTCGCCATGCCTTTGACGGCATTGGCGTCGCCGCGATTTTTTTAGGCAGAACGGCAGGGTTTTAGATCGATTATTTTCATGGAACGCCACGTGACGTAGTGTCAGTGTTCACCAAGTTTAAGGGACGCTCCCCTTCCCCTTCACGTCCTCGCGCTGAGAACGCCCATGATTAATGCATGCATTTATGGTATTTAGGCATGCAACATATCCAGTGGGACGTCTTTCGTTTTCTGCATTTATTCCATGGAATGTAGCACAGTATATCTCACTCTACAGTGGGGTTTGGTGCGATCACTAATTAACATTGTTGGGGGTTATTTCGCCGACAAATCAGGTAACTTGCAACCCACTAATTGCTTCACGACAGGCGAGCGAAACGAATGTAAACGACCGAACTGCATGACGCCATTTCATTGCAGACACGTGCAAGCTCCCCAGTATCCCGTTATATTAGCATCGCATCCATAGAGCGACGGTAGTTGCGCCAGCACATGCGGTGGTGATGTATGCACAGACGGACCTTCTAAATATGTTGAAGGACTAGCGATGTTTATGTTGATCTCGTAAAACAAACGATCCACTTCTTCCATACGGTGTCACAAAAAGTTACATGCAGTTTGAAGCTGATATTTTTTGCTGGGTTCAGTCCAACAACTGAGGAACTGGAGTCCCTACCATTATATATATGACCTTCACCTGTGGATGTGTGTGTCAGGTGGCACTCACCTTCTCACAACATCAACAGCCCAGCGTCGTCTCACAGCCTGCTTGTGTGCCAGGTGCCTGCGCATGTACTTCTCGACGACGATGGCGGCCTTCCGCATCCTGAAAAATAGATAATTGTTGTAGTTTAGGACTTAATAACATTGTCGAAGGGGTGGATAGACGGAGAAAGCAGACACCCATTTTCACATACTTTACAGGTTGGTTTAATTTTGTAACCAGCACAACGTGAGATAAAGATGAATGATCCGATATGTTTTTCTTTTCAGAGGTAGCTACTAAGCCATTTCAAGGTGTATTGGGAATTGAACTGTCCAAAAGTAATTAACGAGCGCACCTAGTGCAATAAAAAAAAATTAGTTTCAGCCCTTCACGATCACGAAGCTCGAGGAAGTCAACGTCGTTCAGTCACGCGCGTATCTCAGTATTGTTTTGCGATGTACATGACAAAACGCGCCATGAATCCAACGAGAAAATAAACTTACAGAAAGATATATATTCTACGATTTATCTTAAAGGTACAACAACAACAACAATGAGCAAAGTAAATTATATAATTACCAAGTGTGTAAACGACCCAAGTCAGGGTAAGAAATAAGCTTCGCAGATGTTCTTTCACTCATAATTCTGCCACTAACTAATATATTTTTTTTATCGAAACACCTTCTGATCAATCATGTATATAGTGTATGAATCATGCATATAATGTAGCAAGTATATAATAATAGAGTCCCACGTTTCAAGTCACTATCAAAGCAGGCCACGGATGAGCGGTCCTAAGCGATCCGACAGTCACTCACGGTGGAGCACTGCAGGTCAAAATACACACTATTCTGAGTGATATTTAATGCAATGTTAGTATTTTTGTCTATACTTACTGTCCGTGCGAGGGGTACCGTTATGAGTTAGCCCGGTACGCCCAATTATCGACTCCGGCGGCAGCTGCTGCCCTCTATCGACTCACTTTTGGTAGCGGAGCCTCTGTTTCCTGCCGCGCCACACCTTGGCGATCAGCGTCACCAGCTCGTGCTTTCGAGCCTGGAATGCGTCCTCCACGTCGAAGATTGTTTTTGGAAGGCGGATGAAAATTTTTGTTCTGAAAGATGAGTACTCCTCAGTGTATGTCATGCACACTGCTTAACAACGTATACCAGTACATGGAATGACCTGAGAAAGAAACTGGCAAAGACAAAAGTTAATCCTAACATACTCAACTATGCCAGACACGTCAATGAAAAGCATGCGATTTGATAAACGCAATTTACTTCTAAATTGTACTTCTACGACACCCTCATCAAAAGATAATTTACCGCTTCCAGGACCGGGAAAAGTTTACTAACATAACCGGAACAAGCATCTAGGTATCTTCGGACGATATCTAGCCTGCTCGAACACGATTCCCTCCATCAGGCCTGAACATGTCTAGGCAGTAAGAACTTAATAAGCCACACCGCCACCAGCTGATGGCACAGTTTGGTCACCAGGTAGAACTGCACCTGACACTCTCTGCCCACCACCAGCTCACTTTCCCATGCTGTAGTGGTGCTCGGTGAAGCCCAGGTGCTTCATCAGGGTGTCGACGTCGGCGGCGGCGGCTCCGCGCGGCCGCGGCCACGTGTCGGGACACAGCGACTTGTAGCGCTGCAGGAACGGCTCGAACGGCCGGCGGTAGGCGAAGCCGGCGCGCCGCACCCGCAGGTTCTCCATCAGGCCGAGGTACTTCACCTGGTGACTGACGATCTGACCGTCGAATTTGCCTGAAACGGCCGGTGGTGTGTTGGCGCGTCTCTGGATGCTGGGTCACGTGGGCTGCTCAGGCAGTCGGTGGACCGGCAGGCCCGCCGGTCTTCCTAGCCAACGCCAACAGCATGTTGTCTGTGGACGTTTCTAAGGCCATCCCACGGCTATCACGGATACACGCGCATCTAGGAGTGGAAGATCGCTGTCAAAGTTGGCGGGGAAAATGGCGTTTGTGGTGTAATTCCTTCTAGTCAAAGCCTGTGGCCCATTTTGAACATTAGCAGGACCAGTGTAGCATACGTCACACCTGCTCCGTGACATTCTCCATCGATGCTTGTCAGCGTCACCAGAATGCGTGTGCATAACAGAACAGAACGTACATGCACAAAACCAACATATGGTGCACAGAACGCATTAAGTCAATGAAATCATAAACATGCCCTCCCCACTAGGTCTAAGATTGGTCCCAGAGACCAAAGTCACCGACCTGTGGGGATGGCCCACACAGAACGCCATCAGTACGTCAGTCGTGCAACTCCCCAGTACGCAAAACGCGCCTCCGGTCAGACTGAAATATTTTTACAAACAAAGGTGACGAATGCAAAGGTATCGCCAGTGGATAGGACCGCTCTCTTGCTGTCTTCGCTGCTGAGTGACAAGGGTCTAACTACGTAGGCCATCAGTTTACTTTTCGCTCATCTCAAAGGAACATATCTGGCAGGATATTTACGGCGCGACACCTAAGTACCACACGGGAGCCGGCTCGTATTGTATGTATACAACCATTTGTAGTACTAACTGGAAGATCATCATGGGGAAACTACGTGCGTGCATCAACCGATTTCATGTCGGAATTCAAATGAATTGTCTCGTAGTCTGGCAACACGGAATTACTTACAAATCCCCCTCCCACCGATTGCAGTATAATTATCTTGGGGAGGGATAGAGCATAAATATAATCACGAGGTGACCTGGACGTATCGGGATGGCCTCGGCCCCATCTCCATCCCCCCACAAGCTCCAATTTAACGTGGACTCCCCAACCTTTTTTTGTGGGGGGGGGAGGGGGGGGGGAACCTATACATCTATACAAACAAACAGTATAAGCATACACAGCACAGTGTCCGACTACAGTGACACAGTATGACGTCAAGCCCCCGAGGAGCTTCACTGACCGAATGACATGTCTGTGGGAAGGTGAAGGAAGGTGAAGGAAGGTGAAGGAGCACAGTGCGGCGGAATTCAGTCATTCAGGCGATATTTGTCCTGCAACACCAAACACCCCCGATGCCATATAGATCAGTGGCGGGGGTGGGGGGTGGGGTGGGGAGTGGGGTGCCGCCCTCGAACGGCACCAGCCGAACTCACTCGCTTGCTTGATGTCATTCGGCTTGATGCAGCGCACGTACGAGGGCTCCTTGGACATCAAGATCGTCATGAGCTGGTCCAGGCTCCTCTTGAACTGTGTGCTTACCGTGTCGGGCATCTTCTTCCCCTGGAGCTCGGATGCGGGGAAGATCTCCTGCCGAGCCGCGTAAGCAGGTGATAATCGACAGGAGCGACTGAGCATCTCATCGCATCACGTCAAGTTACGTCACGTCACGCCACGTCACAAACAGTGCTGTGACTTTGTATTTCATGATTCCAGTACTGAATGAGGTTTCGCTTCCCAAAAAACGTCCTGTTTAGAACGTCCAGTTACGCATGAATTTGCATTACATGTATTTTTAGCATCGAATCGTTTCTTCCATACCGGCATGAGCTCCACAACCATGAGTCGCAGAGCAACTACGAGCAGACAGTATCCTCTTACTTGCACAATTGTGTTGGTGCTCTTGGACATGGCCTCCTTAAGGTCTCGGTACAGCAGGTCGTTGTTCTTATCCAGGAAGCCTTTGACGTTGTAAGTAACATCACCAGCATAGTGCATCAGGCGGAACTCCTGAAGCACAATGGATGATATGCTGTCATCAGGAGTGGCATACTCGTTGGCGAGTTCTACAGAGAACCCTACTACCCTCTTCTACCCCTCTTCACAACAGAGAACCTGCTGTCATAGGGAGCTGTATGCTCGTTGGCGTGGGCTAAGATGACCACCTCTTCACAATGGAGGACATGTCACAAAGCGGTATGTTCGTTGGAGTAGGCTAAGATGGCCTTAGAAACTACTTGAAACCTTTAAGATGCAGACACCTCGTGACCCTGGAGGATGAACACGAAATTGCAGAAATCCTACGTAACTCCGAAAGAGCTACAAAAACAATGCCACACATTGGACAAGAGGAATTATTGCTTCTAAATGACAAATTGAATAGTTAGTTCCTCCACATAAGCTGCGCCTCACGTTCTCATAACCTATCATGAATACAATTCCATCGTTGGAAGAGCATGGAAGCAAGCCACCAGCCAGCCATATTGTCGCCGAGATGGCTCAGCTGTCCAGAGCGTCGACCTGCATTATCCTACCTAGCCTGGGAAGAACTCGATTCGCCATCTGCCCCGCATTTAGCCCTTGGCTGAGCTGGTCAGCTGTCAAATGTAAAAAAAAGTCCGGACGTTGCAGTGAGGCTGTGCCAGAGCATCGGCGACATGTCATACTATTAGCCAACATTCCACCCACCAAATGGAATTCCTGGATCAGGTGGTCGAGTGAAGGTCCACCTAGCAAGCTTCACTGAACAATTGTCCGACCTTCTCAACTTCGGCAAGCTTGTCGATTATTTTATTTTTGCTCCTTAATTAGAAAATCAGCGAGTAAAATATAGATGAATCTAACGGTTTCGTAGTTGAAAAAAACTTGCGAACCTCTACCAGGTGCCCAACGAAAGGGTGAAAGAAACAACACCAGAACGGTCGTCTTTCTAAATTGTCTTTTCTGGCATTTCAGAGGGGCATTTCATTTCTGGAAAAATCTTGCTATCGCACGGTGCAGATCCGATTCATTAGAGAAAAACGGCACAATAGCTTCACCAGATGGCGATGGGAAACTTGAAATATAAGTGTGGCGACTAAACACGGTGCTGGGATATAAATTGGGGATTAAAACGCTCGGCATTTTGCATTGGCACTTCCATGCTCACAAATGTGCACGAAAACCGAAAAGACACTCACATCACGTGCGATCGTCTTGCGGGTCTTGTTGTCGGCGTGTTCGTGCGCCAGGAAATGGGCATGTGTTCGCAGTGCGCCAGCCATCTTGGTGAGGAAGGTGATGTCGGTGGCATCGCCAGGCCTCAAGCACTCCTCGCTCAGCAGAGAAATAATGCCTGCCAAAGATGCGCACCGGGGTCAGCAGGAACAACAGGAGCACAGTGCGGAGTATCACGTGTCCAGACGTCCCTCACATCAAGGAACTTCCCCGGTCACCATAAACCACAACATGATGAAGATGTGAAACCAAAAAGCACGTATTGGCAAAGTCAATCCCAATTCCTTCCGACCAATGGAAGCGGCGCCAAGTGCTTCATAGCACCATTCAAGTCCCTTGCAACGCTCAGATGTGCCCTGCGTATGACAGACGAAGTCTTTCTGGGTATTCCAGCGGTTCAGCGCTGGAAGCTGGACTGCAATCAACGCCATATCTCCCGCGACCAGCCTGAACATGTCTCCCGTGATCAGCCTGAACATCTCTCTGGTGACCAACCTGAACATCTCTCCCGTGACCAAACTGAACATGTCTCCCGTGACCAGCCCGAACATCTCTCCGGTGACCAACCTGAACATCTCTCCCGTGACCAAACTGAACATGTCTCCCGTGACCAGCCCGAACATCTCTCCGGTGACCAACCTGAACATCTCTCCCGTGACCAAACTGAACATATCTCCCGTGACCAGCCTGAACATCTCTCCGGTGACCAACCTGAACATCTCTCCCGTGACCAAACTGAACATGTCTCCCGTGACCAGCCCGAACATGCCACTGACCGATGTGCTTCAGCTCGATCATGTCGCAGATGATCTTGTTGTTGAAATAGGTGACAGGCACCCAGGTGATGCCCTCTGCTAGATACTCCTCCTGCTCAGACTTGAGCGTCAGCTCAATGAAGAGCTGCTGCAGCTTCTCGTTGCAGTAGTTGATGCAAAACTGCTCGAACCTGAGATGAAAGGAGTAAGTCGTGTTTAGGCGCTGACTTACATCACGTCGAACGCAAAAATAAAACGAATGTAGCTGGCATGTCGTGCAACTTTCGAAGGCAAACTTACATAGGTGTTATACCTTTGATGACAGTTAGTATAGACGTTGTACCTTTGCAGACATAGCTACATATACGTGCCTTTCATGTAGTGCCGGCACAACAACCCTTGGGTTTTACCATTGCTGACGACAAGGCAAGGATGACCGCTCCAGTGATCTAAATGTCGCTCACTCAAGATATCCATGCGTCTCAACCAGCTGGACACAGAAGCCGAGAACAGAACATGACCTTCGCCCGGATTAGACGCGACCCAGCAAAGTGTACCGATCACGCATCCTCTCACTGCACAGGGTTGGGGTCGTAATCGATACCTCCAGGAAAATGTGCCGATCCCACATCCCCTCTCCCGCACAGGGAAGCGGTCATAACTGGTACCTCCTCCTGCATGATATGTCGCGGCAGCATATTCTCCCAGGGTAGTTACAATTCGTCAGACGACCCGCTCCCGTCCACCGGATGGTGTCAGGACCGGCACAGCCAGCCACAGCAAAACACTCCTCCGGGTTAGTCGCGATGCAGCAGACTGCGCCCACTCCCGTTCGCTGGGGTGCCGCTGTCGCTGGAGCCCTCACCCACACAGACTGTTCGCTCACTCACGAGTTGCTTTTGAACACCTCGAAGCCGTAGATGTCTAGGATGCCGAGCAGGCTGTGGCGGGCCGCCTGGTCATGGCTGGCCAGAGATGTGTTGAGACGCCGCACCAGCCACGAAAACAGCCGGTCGTAGATGGCCTTACTCAGCGCGTCACGGGCGTACGCGCCTGGTGACGCCAGGTCAGGTCAGGTCAGGTCAGGCTATTAGACACTACTCGAGTGGTATGCGCATCCGTATATTTGCGCTAAATTTACATGCTAGCTCTAGTCACTAAAGCGATGCCGAGAACACCTACGAATCATAAGACATGTAAACAGTTGTTAAAAGTAGATAATTTCGGACCGAACAGAAGAATACAGACGGCCAGTGTCAAGCTAAAGTAATCACGAAAAAAACACATGGCATGACAAGGACGCTCATATTGCAATGTCATGGGATAAGATGTGGCAGATAAGTGACATGGTTTTCATTCATATGCCACTGATTAATGGTTAAGTATCTGCTTAGCTATAATCGGCTAACCTGGTCTCCATCTCAGCTGCTGCTTCACCTGATTCACCACACTTTGCCAGGCTTTTTATCTCACCTGTGGCTGATGGTTCACCAGACCTTGCCAGGTACCTCTACCTCACCTACGCCTGATAATCTACCAGGACTTGGCAGGTCTATTAATCTCACCTGCGGCTAATGCTCCACGACACCTTACCCTCGTAAGGTGGTGTCGTGTCGTGTCTTTTGCGTGCGTGCCGCCAACTGACCTTGATCGACCCCGAGCGTGGTGGTGACCACATCCGCCTGCGCCTCGATGGTGCGATGCGTCAGCGCGTGCTGTATATCGGCCAGGGGCATGCCGAGAACCTGCCGCAACACGCAAATGCGATAGGAAACGGTACCTCGACGATACATTTCCGGCATGGAGCTGTGCAACATCACGTGATGCAAGCTAAGTGCCAACTGTTGTAGGCGAATTCAATATTAAGCACACAAGTACAACATCAAGCACAACCTAAGCGCATAATGTGTTTCAGCCCATCATATTTAGGCCCAAGAATGTGCAATAAATCCAATAATACACGTCAAAGAGCAATAGGTCCTCTGGAAAATACGATAAATATGATATAGCCTTGCGGTTATTGTGTTTACGGGGGATTCAGCTGTATGTTTGTGGTGGTTCGCGCGAACATCATTAGCATAAAATGTACTCCAAAATAACCCTTTGCTCATTGTATTAAAATTAATTGAAAAGGAACCGAAATGTTTCCCATTAATTCGCCTTGCAACCTGTTCAAGGCGGGCCATTATCAGACTTTTATTTCTGGAATCTTTCTGGAATCAACCGTCCCGACGGAGCAGGAAGTCCAATTACCGCCAATCAATTCGACATGCGTTCGATTTACACTAATGCAATGAACAAAGGATAGACGCCCTGTCACTTTTAACGGCATCGACAATTGCAGCACATAGGCAGTGCCAGTGGTGACATACGCGTCCTTGCAGCTCCCTAGCCCGCGATAATACCAACGGCATTGCCAATACCAATGAGCAGCCCAATCACCTCCCGCTCGTGACAGCCCACTGACCGAGCGCGAGAGCCCGGCTGTACTCTCGGCAGGCGCAGCCAGCCCACCCGCCGGCCGCCGGTCACCTTGGAGACGCGCTGCGCCGCCTCGGCGCTGTCGACGCTGCAGTGCGTGCCGTCCACCTCGCGGAAGCGCACGTTGCCCAGGTGCAGGATGGCGGCCACGATCGCCTGCACGTCGCGCTGCTCGCCGGCGTCGAACCCGATCGTGTCCATCGAGTTGATCACCGTGTTGTACTGGTCGGCGTCGTGGAGGTCCTGCCGCACGCCGCCCGACTGTGGGAAGGGGGAGGGGTGATGTCAGTGGAGCACTGCACAGGTCCTTCCGCACGTGACTGTGGGGAGGGGTGGTGTCAGTGGAGCAGTGCACAGGTACTGCCGAGCGTGACTGTGGGGAGGTGGTGTCAATGGGGCGCAGCACAGGTCCTGCCGCACGCCGCCCGACTGTGGGGAGGGGTGGTGTCAGTGGAGCACTGCACAGGTCCTGCCAAGCGTGACTGTAGGGAGGGATGATGTCAGTTTTTGTATTTCGTTTTTATAATTCCATCCAAAGATGTATTTTAATTAAATCTGACCAGCACGCAAATGATACATTTCAACGTGTGCGATGTCATATGTCCTTTATGCCAAATAGGTGCATACAAATGTACACCGGATATAATCATAGACATAAATGTGTCATCTGCGTCGTTATGAAACAAATTGTACCAATCGCATGTCGATGTCTAACAACGTAACAACGGCGTTCTTCACTTTATTATATCGAATCTAATATAGTTCTATATCTAACATAGTTCTTCGCTTTAACATAGTTCTTCAAGATATCAACAATTTGCGTGCTAGTGACTGCAACGATGCAGTAGTGTATCACCAAAAACATCAACTCTTCAATAGAGCAGCGGGAACCATAATTAAGGTTCTTTTAATTAATGAGATTCCTGTGTGTGTATATGTATGTATATGTATATGCACATGTATATGTATATGCACATGTATATGCATATGCACATGTATATGTATATGCACATGTATATGCATGTGCACATGTATATGCATGTGCACATGTATATGCATGTGCACATGTATATGCATTCACATGTACATGTGCATGTGCACATGTATATGCATGTGCACATGCATATGCATGTGCTATATGCATGTGCACATGTATATGCATGTGCACATGCATGTGCATGTGCACACATGTGCATGTGCACACATGTGCATGTGCACACATGTGCATGTGCACACATGTGCATGTGCACACATGTGCATGTGCATACATGTGCATGTGCACACATGTGCATGTGCACACATGTGCATAGTGCACACATGTGCATGTACACACATGTGCATACACACACATGTGCATGTACACACATGCACATGCATACACATGCATACACATGTGCATGTGCACACATGTGCATGTATACATGTGCACACATGTGCATGTGCACACATGTGCATGTGCACACATGCATGCACATGTGTGCATGTGCACACATGTACACATGTGCATGTGCACACACATGCATACATGTGCATGCACACATGTGCACACATGTACACATGTGCACACATGCACACATGTATACACATGCATACACATGTGCACACACACACATGTGCACACACACAATGTGCACACACACACAAATGTGCACACACACACAAATGTGCACACACACACAAATGTGCACACACACACAAATGTGCACACACACACAAATGTGCACACACACACAAATGTGCACACACACACACAAATGTGCACACACACACAAATGTGCACACACACACAAATGTGCACACACACACAAATGTGCACACACACACAAATGTGCACACACACACAAATGTGCACACACACACAAATGTGCACACACACACACATGTGCACACACACACACATGTGCACACACACACACATGTGCACACACACACACACATGTGCACACACACACACACATGTGCACACACACACACACATGTGCACACACACACACACACACACATGTGCACACACACACACACACATGTGCACACACACACACACATGTGCACACACACACACACATGTGCACACACACACACACACATGTGCACACACACACACACATGTGCACACACACACACACACATGTGCACACACACACACACACACATGTGCACACACACACACACACACATGTGCACGCACACACACACACATGTGCACACACACACACACACATGTGCACACACACACACACACATGTGCACACACACACACACATGTGCACACACACACACACACATGTGCACACACACACACACATGTGCACACACACACACACATGTGCACACACACACACATGTGCACACACACACACACATGTGCACACACACACACATGTGCACACACACACACATGTGCACACACACACACATGTGCACACACACACACATGTGCACACACACACACACACATGTGCACACACACACACACACATGTGCACACACACACACACACATGTGCACACACACACACACACATGTGCACACACACACACATGTGCACACACACACACATGTGCACACACACACACATGTGCATACACGTGCATACACGTGCATACACGTGCATACACGTGCATACACGTGCATACACGTGCACACATGTGCACACATGTATGCACACATGTAATGCACACATGTGCACACATGTATGCACACATGTATGCACACATGTGCACACATGTGCACACATGTGTATACCAGGTATGCACATGTATGCACATGTATGCACATGTATGCACATGTATGCACATGTATGCACATGTATGCACATGTATGCACATGTATGCACATGTATATACACATGTATATACATGTGTACACATGCACATACACATGTATACACATGTATACACATGTATACACATGTATACACATGTATACACATGTATACACATGTATACACATGTATACACATGTATACACATGTATACACATGTATACACATGTATACACATGTATACACATGTATACACATGTATACACATGTATACACATGTATACACATGTATACACATGTATACACATGTATACACATGTATACACATGTATACACATGTATACACATGTATACACATGTATACAAATGTATACACATGTATACACATGTATACACATGTATACACATGTATACACATGTATGCACATGTATACACATGTATACACATCTATACACACATGTATACACACATGTATACACATGTATACACATGTATATACACATGTATATACACATGTATATACACATGTATACACATGCATACACATGTATACACATGTATATACACATGTATATACATGCATACACATACACATACACATGTATACACATGTATACACATGTATACACGTGCACATGCACATGTATACACGTGCACATGCACATGTATACACGTGCACGTGCACATGTATACACGTGCACGTGCACATGTATACACGTGCACGGAAAGCATTCGCGCACTGAGCGCACCCTCCACCCACCAGTTCACGCAACACGCCGGTGTGACAGATGGAGCCTAAACGTGAGCTGCAGCTGTCCGCGGCGCATGTTTACTTTGGCTCGGCGCGGCTGGTTCGCGCCCCGGTGTCCATTAGCCGGGCTCGGTAACCCGGCCACGTGACGGCGAGATCACCTGCTCGGTGTAGCTGTACGCCCTGGGGTCGCGCTCCAGGCAGAGCGACTTGAGCAGGTCGTCGGACGCGCCGGCCAGCAGCAGGTGGAACATGTGGAAGTTGCACTCGCCGGGCGCCTGCGACACCACGCGCGACTTCTCCAGCAGGTAGTTCCGGATGTGGCCGCCAGTCGGCTCTCCCTGCGGGCCAGGTGACGACGGCGCACGCGATCAGCAGGGGCGGAGAGTAAACACCGCCGCCGGGCCGCCAGTCGGATGGGGGTGTACCTAACCCCGGCGGCGGTATGGTATACCTAACCCCGGCGGCGGTATGGTATACCTAACCCCGGCGGCGGTATGGTATACCTAACCCCGGCGGCGGTATGGTATACCTAACCCCGGCGGCGGTATGGTATACCTAACCCCGGCGGCGGTATGGCATACCTAATCCTGGTGGCGGTATGGTATACCTAACCCCGGCGGCGGTATGGTCACAGCTTCCCCAGTCCAAAATAGTATGAGCATGGAGGCATAGGCAAACAACGTGCGACACCTCAGGGTTATCAGAAATATGTTATCCAGACGGACGCGGAGAATACTTTTGGGCGATGTAACATGGCATGTTCTATGTATCTACCCTAAAATAATGGTACAAGATTACGACAATGGAGGATCGAGGAGAAGAGTGATAAAAAGGCAACTATATCATAAACGTGTGTATTTATGTACATCTTTATACAATACTGAATTTCCATTGACAACAGCGTGTGCACATTTACAACATGGAACGGTATCGACTGCAACTGAACAGTGTGCGCATACTGAATGCTCAAGGATCCTGACTGGATCCAGAATTGGTTATTTTTTGGGGGAGGGGGGTTATAAAGCTTTGCGAATGTGGCCTATATGAAAATGAGTTCTACCTCACCCTACCAAAGCAGAATATTGATAATTTTGGTTCACTACTAGATGAGAGCGCAAAACACCTGCTACGCTGGCATCACCACACGTAAAGCTGTCTTCGCACCCCATACAAGTGAAGGATTCAAAGGCAGTATTGGCGATCCAAAGACGGAACCGGCACCAGCGATATCCGGTACCGGTTGGTGTCTGTCGAGATGTGGTGCCATTTACACGTTGTCATTGAGCACAGCCTGACGTCTGTGGGTTACTACCAGTTGGATTCAAAGGCAGTATTGGCGATCCAAAGACGGAACCGGCACCAGCGATATCCGGTACCGGTTGGTGTCTGTCGAGATGTGGTGCCATTTACACGTTGTCATTGAGCACAGCCTGACGTCTGTGGGTTACTACCAGTTGAGAGCTGCTACCAGCTGGTATGCACAAGTTGTGGGCTTCTACCAGCCGCAGGATACCACCAGCTGATGCCAGCATTAACCCGACGTGCCTAGGGTGAGTGAAGCGTCTGCTTTGGGATGCATGTGCAAGTTGCGTAGCCACAAGCGCGAATCGTCCGCAATGTCCGCTGCAATTGCCAGTGTCCACTGCAAATTTCTTCGATCAGAAGCGGAATAATGTCGCTGAATGTGCTCTCTATTGCAGAACACTTCAAGGAAAATCTGTGAATAATCAGGCATGCAATAAGTGTTGCTAGAAATGTGATCGCTGCACTCTCACCATGAAGTTGAACTCCACATCCATGTACTTCCCGAAGCGGCTCGAGTTGTCGTTGCGGATGGTCTTGGCGTTGCCGAACGCCTCCAGCACCGGGTTGGACTGGATCAGCCGGTCTCGGACGCTGCGCACCTCCTGTCCTGTCCTGCTGCATACCACCCCGATGTACTGCAGGATCTTCTTGGACGCCTCCGTCTTCCCGGAGCCGGACTCGCCTGCCGGCGGCGGTGTGGCGTCAGCTGCGGCCTGCGACCGGCCTCTGGGGGCTGCGACACAGCATGATGCTGGCCCACTGTCCAACGGCAGCACCCGGCGGTGGTGCTGGCCCCCTGTCCAACGGCAGCACCCGGCGGTGGCACTGGGCCCTGTCCTATGTCAGCACCCGGCGGTGGCACTGGGCCCTGTCCTATGTCAGCACCCGGCGGTGGCACTGGGCCCTGTCCTACGTCAGCACCCGGCGGTGGCACTGGGCCCTGTCCTACGTCAGCACCCGCGGTGGGCTACGTCAGCACCCGGCGGTGGCACTGGACCCTGTCCTACGTCAGCACCCGGCGGTGGCACTGGGCCCTGTCCTACGTCAGTGTCCGACGGTGGCGTTGGACCCTGCCCTACGTCAGCACCCGGCGGTGGGGCTTGTCCTTGCCCTACGTCAGCACCCGGCAATGACACTTGTCTAGTTTAACCGAGGGTCATGACCCTCTTCCTAAGAGACACATTTCCCCGGTATTTTGCATTAAATGGCATTTTCTCTAAGATTGGGAAGAATTGTCTTTAGCTCAGTGCTGTCTAAGACATGGGCTATGAATGTTAGCTCTCCAAACTGGTGGGTGTTTCGAAACCAGAGACATGCACCTTATTTTAATTGGCCTCCTCCCTGATCCGCCCCTGGTTGCGACACTGCATGACGCTTGTGCAATGTCCCACTCAGCATCTGGCGGCGGTGCTGAACGCTGCCGGGCTGCAGCGTGGTGCCCGTCAGCTATTTGTGGACTCAAATAAGTCGTTATCCGGTGAATGGCCGCAGCGGTACATCGAGCAATGGTGGCAGAATTTACCGGTACCAGGCATACGCAAGGCCTACACTGCACTCTCAGTGGCGGGGAAAACCAATGATGATAGAGACGAAATGATGTGAATTATATGTGAACGAGGAAAGTATAATAACGTGCTTTAATGACTGACAATATTCCCACTCACCTTCCGACTGTGCTGGTGGGGTCATGACGTCAAGTACTGGTACCTCACTCAGCTCTCTACCACAGGACGTCATGTACTGGTACCTCACTCAGCTGTCTACTACAGGACGTCACGTACTAGTACCTCGCTCCGCTGTCTACCACAGGACATCATGTACTCGTACCTCACTCGGCTGTCTACGACAGGACGTCACGTACTGATACCTCACTCAGCTGTCTACCACAGGACGTCATGTACTGGTACCTCACTCCGCTGTCTACCACAGGACATCATGTACTGGTACCTCACTCGGCTGTCTACGACAGGACCTAACGTACTGGTACCTCACTCAGCTGTCTACCACAAACTGTAAAGCAAGACTCTCCGTGTGACCCCTCAGATATTCCCCGACTTCGAGGCCGTTGACGGGAGCGCTACGTAAGCTGCGCGCGCTTGTCTCCGAACAGCCTGGTGGTGCTGCAACTGCTGCAACTGCAGCGACTGCAGGACGCCAGGCGTCAGCGGGCCAGCACTGTTTACAGGCGGTCGGCCGCCTCCGCCGGGCCTGCAGTGCGCCTCAGCTGGGGTCGCCGCCGGCTGCCCGTCATCCGCCCGTCACGACGATCCGTGGGACCTGTCTCTCACGCGCGTCACGACCGCGTCACGCCCACTGCTGACACGGCACGTGGCGGGCGCCATTGTGGCGCGTGCGATACAGACGGGCCGAGTGCGAGCCGAGGTCAGGCGGTCACGGCTATCATCTCACGCCATCGCATCGACTGGGCGCCTTTATGACAGACGCAACAGACGCGAGACACCACTGGGGCCGGCGCCCGGCCCGTCCGACGAATTCGCCCCAATGTGAACGCCGTGTATTCTGGCGCTTCGACGTGCTCTAGTGGTAGTTCCCCAAGAAGGCATTCTGCTCCCCCAAATATTTCTTTGAGTGGGGTCTCCGGACCGTTCATGCTAAAGCTTTTTAACTTGGAAACTTGTTAAAAAAAAGTTTGCAGTCAGAGTGTGTCAAAAGCAAGACTGACACCCTGCTAGTAGCGTCTCTGGGAAGGATTTAGGAAGGCATGCTGTGCTATTTTACCTGTAATGTTGCACTTTTGTCGCGCATTATTATGTCCAGCATTAACATGTGCAAAAGTTGATAGCCTAGCGTCAGGTGGCTATTTACTTCATTTCAGTCACGTCTATATTAGTTATGCAGTGCTTCTGAGAACCAGCGTTGAGTGCAGGCAGCAAATGTGGGGGAGCTTTGAAGGTGTGAACTCCCAACACAATGCAAAATTTCGCTACTACTAGTGCCGGGGAACACATCTGTAATGCCTAAATAATTGCGTGACGGAGTAATTTTGGGGGACAATCCAAACAGTTTTGCTTGCTACCGACAAAGTTGGCGCCGGAATGGATTCGATTCAGCCTACAGGTAGGGAATTCATTCGATACACTGAAATTTTAATGGATAATTTTGAGCAGTGGCGTTATCATATCACTAAACTAGCTATGGGGAGCTTTACTTCCTGAACACTCCTTTCATCTGAGACTCCTGCGCAATGCTGTCGCAGTGCACGGTATGGTCACCGTATGGTCAGAACTCAGAACCGAATGTCTTACACTCGTCAGGTAGTACATTCGGCGCATTTTGATCGCAAACAACGTTCACGATGGGCCATGCCTCGAAGACATGACGCCAATAACATGCGTTCACACAATTTTAGCGGACGCCTAAATTATACATGCAGTTATAGTTGTACACACTTGTTCCCGCTGATATAAACAGCAACATCAACGGGGCTGACTACATAACCGGCACCGTCAAGGAAATGTGTGGCTGACCAGCTAATTCAATGATACGTTAGATGCCTTATGATACTGACCGAACAAGATGTTCTTGATTACACGTTCTGATTAATTCGACGGAAATTAGACCATACAATGTGGCGATCAGACGGTCATCATTCATGCGTCAAAATATCATGACCGCATTCAGAATTAGGCCTTACCCACGGGTGTTGTTGTATGTACCTTTGGAGGGACAAGAGACCATCTAGTGCTAAGTTATGCTGACCTAAAGTTAAGCTTGAAAGCCACCAGGCATTCAAAAGAACTCCGCGCAAATTATATCTCCGGCTACTCTGTTTAATTTTGTCTAATTTTGTTTCATGAGCTTGATGTGCCCACCCAGGGGCGTTCATAAGGCGACATCACTAGTCTTGCCACACGTGGCTGGTCTTGAGCGGCCTCAGCTGCAGTTTCCATTGAAGACAGCCTTTGGCGTCAGCTCTGTGGTGCAGAAAAACAGGGTGTCGTTTCGCCGCTATTTCACGGCTGTTCGAGCAAAGCGGCGGACATTCGATGGGCTCAATAAGTCCAGAACATTTACTTTTGCGAGGCTCGATGAGTTGTAGTGAGCGAAAAGCATACGAAATATTGATGTTAAAAAATAGTTTGATTTCTTGTTGGAGTGGCTTTACGAACCAGGGTACCACTGGTAAGCAGAGCTTATTGCGTGAACCCTGGTTCCACCACCCGATCCATAAATTCCAGTTCAATGGAAGAATTTTGACCGAAAGTTTAACGTGCCGCCAATGCACCGATACGGCCGCACGGTAGCTCTTCCCCGGAGAGCCCCCCCCCCCCCAAGTGGGCGCCTCCTCTCCATACAAACCATGGCAAGCGCAGATCCGGCCGTTTGTTTTGGGAACTTTCCACGAGCCAAGCGCATGCAGTTGAATATACCTCCCCTAAAACAAAACTAGTTGAAATTAGGGTAATTCACTTCGACATTTATGAAAGCACACCCCAAATTATCTGCCCATGCCTGCCAGTGAAAACCGCCAGTCGCATTTTCCTAGGTATAGGGAACGGAGGCATCTATCATGGGCAAAAGCAAATGTTTTAGAATACGCTAGCTTCTTCATTTCCCAGGGTGGTAATTTCCCTTTTTGCCCCTTCTCCGGAAGATTAAGGTACCAGAAGATATCGAAGCAGAAATAAGGAAGGTCGGCTTCGCTCTGGTCTTCCCTACCCTGCTCGCTCTGGCGGATGATTCTCCCAGGCGCTGGTGCGGCGCCCGCTAACAGCCCACTGTCAGCCAGTTAGCCGGGAAATACGACATAAAACATCGCGTAATCAACATTCTAGGATGGTGTTCACACAGCTTTGCACGTTTATCCCTCTCGTTCACTTTCGGCATCTCATTTGACGTCATAAATGTGCATGATTAACAGTAGCGGTCGGGCCAAATCCAGGCTACGCCAATCGTATGCGACACGTAGTGGCTTACACAGGCTAGACGATTTCTTGCTTAGAATCCCAGAGAATGGAAGTCGTCGCCCAAGTCACTTCCGGGGAATGTAGTATGCATTTTCATAGAATAGATGCATTTTGATCAGGAAATTCGAAGGTTAATCGAGGTCGACGAACTTGTTTAATATCAGCGAGGCCACCGGAGGTCGCAAAGTTCGCATCACCGTATGTCACTACACCACAGCATTTTCAGACATGACTACACCAGTTTCCACGGAGGTCACGACTACACCCCACGCCATCCCCTGAGGTCACGACCATACGCTCCCTGGAGATCATGATCACACCGGTCTTCGCCATCAGACGTTAAGACCTGCTACCATGTGGTGTTCGGTGTATATGCTAAGGTGACTTTATGCAGGTGTGGTTTGCAGTCCTTCGCAGCCGTTGTTGTATCACCCTGGCGTAAGTATGATGTAGCGTTTTGCAGTTATTTGATAGAGCTACGTTATTGTTGTAGCGCCCTTGCGGTGTGATCTGGCGCTTCAACGCCTGCGTTTGTCTCGTATAGCATATTTAATCAAGCTCGCTCTTAGCACAATACATGGCTGAATCGATAACTTAGGAGAGCTTTAAGGAGTTCTGTGCGATTTTTTCATGTTCGTATACCTCCTGGGCCCAAATCCGAAGCTGCAGCCAGAGTTGCGAGGGTGTGGTGCACTTGCAGTTGGACTGCTTGCAAGTTCGTCGTCGGGTGTTATCTCCTGCCACCATTATCTGGTTCCTCCCCAGTGCCGCTAGGCTTGACCCAAGGTGCAGACCAGCTCCGAAGTCTTCCGAATACAGTAGTGAACATGTTGACCAGTTACACCCTCACCCCACCCGCAAAACCACCCCACCCCACCCCACCCCCACCAACACCATAACCACCACCCTGCAACCACCCCACTCCAACCCCCCAACCACTCCCACCCCATCCCCCACCCACCCGCCATCCATACACCACTGTCACCAACATTCTCACTCACACCCGCCACCCTCACCCCACCAGTCCAGCTATAACATGCTGCTGCAGTTTAGCCAACGTTACCTGATATCAGTATGCATTGGTCGCGTGTTTCCTCGACCATAGACGTCAGAGCTCCGTTGATCACTGCGAATCTGCGCGAGATGAGGGGGGGGGGGGAATCAGAATCAGTCACGAATTAGAGCACACGTGTCATGTTTGTGATATCTGGGTGCACCTTAACGCGGCAATATGAACATGCAATTTAACTTCACCCGGCAAGTCGACCACCGATCAAAACAAGATACAAGCACACGTGTCAGCTTCAGTGGGATTTTTTCACCAGAAGAGTTGACGGTACCGCTTGTACTCGTAGTGGTGCTCTCGTGGTGGTGATGGATTGGAGTTTAGGGGCGCGTCGACATCTAGGGCAATTTTGCGCCCATGATTGAATTATAATCAATCTACGAAGCTGCTATCATAGTTTGCTATCAATATTCACGGGTGGAGGTATGTAATCTCAAGGCGAGCTTGTCGAAGGAAGGCAAAAATATTCCGAGATGCCGCGACCTCAGATTCGTTCCCTATTAGCATACGTAAAGAAGAGTCGGCGTTTAGTCGTCCTAAAATCTGGCGTCGTAGAGGTTCTAACAGTACACAGCCTACCAAAACCTGGTACACGGTAAGTGGGTCAGAGCAGCGTGGACATAGAGGTAGGTCATCACCTGTCAGCATGTAACTGTGTTACGAAGGTATGGCATGTTCTCAATCGGCAGAGTATTATTTATTTCTCGATGTATGTAGGGTTTCGACTTTGTAATCCTCGAAAAAGTCGTGATATTCATGTTTTTGTGGGGGGTTTTAAACCCTCTCGTCACATATAGAGACATCACTGGGTATGCGTTGACGGGACGACCATAGATTAGGTGTACCCGTGTGCGTCTGCTGGTGGTGTGGTGGTGGTGGGTGAGGGGACGGCACCACTGGCGGTGAGGTGGCGGTGGTGGGTGAGGGGACGGCACCACTGGCGGTGAGATGGTGGTGGGTGAGGGGACGGCACCACTGGCGGTGAGGTGGTGGTGGTGGCTGAGGGGACGGCACCACTGGCGGTGAGTGGGTGAGGTGGTGGTGGTGGGTGAAGGGACGCACCACTGGCGTGAGGTGGTGGTGGTGGGTGAGGGGACGGCACCACTGGCGGTGAGGTGGTGGTGGTGGGTGGGTGGGGACGGCACCACTGGCGGTGAGGTGGCGGTGGTGGGTGAGGGGACGGCACCACTGGCGGTGAGGTGGTGGTGGGTGAGGGGATGGCACCACTGGCGGTGAGGTGGTGGTGGTGGGTGAGGGGACGGCACCACTGGCGGTGAGGTGGTGGTGGTGGGTGAGGGGACGGCACCACTGGCGGTGAGGTGGTGGTGGTGGGTGAGGGGACGGCACCACTGGCGGTGAGGTGGTGGTGGGTGAGGGGACGGCACCACTGGCGGTGAGGTGGTGGTGGTGGGTGAGGGTGGTGGGGGGGGGTGGGGGGGACGGCACCACTGGCGGTGAGGTGGTGGTGGGTGAGGGGACGGCACCACTGGCGGTGAGGTGGTGGTGGTGGGTGAGGGGACGGCACCACTGGCGGTGGTGGTGGGTGAGGGGCGGTGGGGTGAGGGGGACGGCACCACTGGCGGTGAGGTGGTGGTGGGTGAGGGGCGGCACCACTGGCGGTGAGGTGGTGGTGGTGGGTGAGGGGACGGCACCACTGGCGGTGAGGTGGTGGTGGTGGGTGAGGGGACGGCACCACTGGCGGTGAGGTGGTGGTGGTGGTGGTGGTGAGGGTGCGTGGCGGTGAGGTGGTGGTGGTGGGTGAGGGGACGGCACCACTGGCGGTGAGGTGGTGGTGGTGGGGGGGACGGCACCACTGGCGGTGAGGTGGTGGTGGGTGAAGGGGACGGCACCACTGGCGGTGAGGTGGTGGTGGTGGGTGAGGGGACGGCACCACTGGCGGTGAGGGGGAAGGTGGGTGGTGGTGGGTGAGGGGACGGCACCACTGGCGGTGAGGGTGGTGGTGGGTGGGTGTGGTGGTGGTGGGTGAGGGGGGCACCACTGGCGGTGAGGTGGTGGTGGTGGGTGAGGGGACGGCACCACTGGCGGTGAGGTGGTGGTGGTGGGTGAGGGGACGGCACCACTGGCGGTGAGGTGGTGGTGGGTGGGTGAGGGGACGGCCCATGGCGGCACCACTGGCGGTGAGGTGGTGGTGGTGGGTGAGGGGACGGCACCACTGGCGGTGAGGTGGTGGTGGGTGAGGGGGGTGGAGGGATGGGGCACCACTGGCGGTGAGGTGGTGGTGGTGGGTGAGGGTGGTGGCACTGGCGGTGAGGTGGTGGTGGTGGGAGAGGGGCACCACTGGCGGTGAGGTGGTGGTGGTGGGTAAGGGGACGGCACCACTGGCGGTGAGGTGGTGGTGGTGGGTGAGGGGACGGACTGGCGGCACCACTGGCGGTGAGGTGGTGGTGGTGGGTGAGGGGACGGCACCACTGGCGGTGAGGTGGTGGTGGTGGGTGAGGGGGGCACCACTGGGGGTGGTGGTGGTGGGTGAGGGGACGGCACCACTGGCGGTGAGGTGGTGGTGGTGGTGGTGAGGTGGTGGTGGTGGGCGGCACCACTGGCGGTGAGGTGGTGGTGGTGGGTGAGGGGACGGCACCACTGGCGGTGAGGTGGTGGTGGTGGGTGAGGGGACGGCACCACTGGCGGTGAGGTGGTGGTGGTGGGTGAGGGGACGGCACCACTGGCGGTGAGGTGGTGGTGGGGGGGGTGGGACGGCACCACTGGCGGTGAGGTGGTGGTGGGTGAGGGAGACGGCACCACTGGCGGTGGGGTGGTGGTGGTGGGTGAGGGGACGGCACCACTGGCGGTGAACGGTGGATGCGGGTCGGTGACAACTCACACGTGCGGTGCCTCTTCATAGTAGTTGACGCCTTTGTAGCGGTTGACCACCTCCTCGCCGTAGATGCTCAGCTCCTTGTACGGGTTGACGGAGACCAGCACGGGGCCGATGTAGGTCTGTGGGAGCAGGCCAGTTTACACACGTCAATGAGTGGCCCCAGATGACGCACGGAATACCGACCTCCCGAGTTGAGTTCCTTGTGCACTGGTGCCTTACGAGTGATACCATCAGGGCAGCGAGTATGGGCCTGTCCATGTCATGGGGCGAATATCCAAGTCCGGCTGTGGGCGGCGACCTGTAGCTCGGGGCACCAACAGTTGGCAGATGGCAGGAGAGATCGAGCCGTGGTGCAGCACTGTAGCAGTTGGCAGATGGCAGGAGAGATCGAGCCGTGGTGTAGCACTGTAGCAGTTGGCAGATGGCAGGAGAGATCGAGCCGTGGTGTAGCACTGTAGCAGTTGGCAGATGGCAGGAGAGATCGAGCCGTGGTGTAGCACTGTAGCAGCTGACAGGTGGCGGGAGAGACCGAGCCGTGGTGTAGCACTGTAGCAGTTGACAGATGGCAGGAGAGATCGAGCCGTGGTGTAGCATTGTAGCTGTTGGTAGATGGCGGGAGGGACCGAGCCGTGGCGTAGCACTGTAGCAGTTGACAGATGGCAGGAGAGATCGAGCCGTGGTGTAGCATTGTAGCTGTTGGTAAATGGCGGGAGGGACCGAGCCGTGGTGTAGCACTGTAGCAGCTGACAGGTGGCGGGAGATGCCGAGCCGTGGTGTAGCAATGTCCGACGAGTCACGTCAGACGCAGAACTTTTGGCTAAACACCCATCCAGTTAAATTTGCATCAATGCTGACCGAGTCTGTCAAGCGGGTACGATCAGAGTTCAATATAGCGGCTGAGTCGCGTAGAAACGAACAGCTACTTCATTGACAGACATACACAATGGAACAAAAAAGTGTGCATAAAAACAGCAAGATGTTCATAAAAGGCTGCAAAATGTGCATAAAAGACACAAAAGCAGAGATATAGAACAGTGTGGATGCAAATGGGGCGGTGCACACCCTAACCTCTCCAGCAATTTGTGAATGCGGGAGCAACGCTTTTGGGTGTATGAATTTGGTTTCTAGCTCCATGTGCACAGACAACGAAAAACAAAGTTGCACCCCTGCAGTATACTTACCACGTCCTGGGAAGGACACGGGTCAAACATGGTGTAATTAGCTGCACGTCGCCGCCCTGATCATTGGCAGAACAATAATCGATTGTGAATATAGAGGACGAACTGAAGCATGACTGACAATCGCAAAGCTTCTTTACTTTCAATTCAAGCGAAAGTGGACTTGGTAGCCGCTTACCGTGACGGGTCGCCAGTTGTCTCCACTACACTGGATGTTGGAAAGACATTCGCGCTTCAACTCAAGTAAGACGGATCGTACGGGTTGTGAAAGGGAGAGCGGTATGACGGGAACAGATCCTCCAAGGCACGGTTTGCAACGTGCTGCGGCCGATCGGATTGCTTATATTTTATTTTGGCATTGTTTATATTGCATCCCCACAGGCTTTCGCTGAAAACGTTGTCGCCTGGATTTCTGAACAGCTTTCGTCACAACGATATATGCCATGTCATCAACGTTGTTGATGACATGGCATGTTACACAACGTTACACAATGTTCCACGGTGCATCGACAACGTTGTACGATATATAGTCAAGAAAGTTATGCAACGTTACACGGTATATCGATGACAACGTTGCACGGGATGCCGATAACAACGTTGCACGGCATGCCATCAACCAGATTACATGGTATATCATCAACAACGTCATGCAAAGTTGCACGGCATGTAGTCAACAACGCTGCACAAAGTTACACTGGATATCGTCAAGATACACAATGTTACACGGCATAACATCAACAGCGTTACACGGCATGCCGACAGCGCTACACGGCATGTTACCAGCAACGTTACACGGCATGTCGTCAACAGCGCTACACGATATGTCATCAACAAAGTTACATGACATTTTGTCAACAATGTTGCACAGCTTGTTGTCAACAACGTTTCACGGCATATCGTTGACAACGTTGCACGGCGTGTCGTCGTCTTCCCCTTGTTCTTTGCAAGAAAATCGTCTTGTGTGATTTGGCCCACCTAACCTCCTCTCAAACCCATAGCACCCTCCCCCCCACGCCCATGCGTATGTGCATGCACGACACAGATATCGAATCCCAAAATCCATCATCCAGCGGTGCCAGTTTTACTTGTTGCTACCCCCGGCTGCAGGAGACAACATTCACGCTTTGTGCGCGCCCGCCGGACACCAGCTGGCCGCTGTTCTTCCCGCGGTCAGTCCGCCAGCTGGCGCGCCGACTGCCGGACGATGATGTCACAGCGATGGCGTCACTGGCGAGCTGTGACCGGCGCCGACCGGCGGCAGCTGCGCCGCCGGCCGAGTGACGTCACTTGTCGCTGATTGGCCGTCGGCGGGGACGGCGGCGAGGGGCACCTGCGGGGCAGCTGACGGCGCGGCGGAGCCCCCTGCGCCGGCCGGGCGGGTCGGCGTGTCGTGGGTGCAGGCCGGCATGCCTCACCGGGAGGTGGGGCGGCCGCCGCCACAAAGGGTCTCAGAGCCGGATGCAGATGTGTGCGAGGTCGGCGGAGTGGGCGGGAGGCTGGAGCTAGGCAGCGGCCGACAGCTCCATATAAGGCACGTGGCGGCATGACTCAGCACAGGGCAGCACAGCCGGCTGCCCCTCCAATCCAAACTGACCATCCCCATCCGACTCTAGGGGGAAAACTGCAATGCAAGGCACCCGACGTGTAGCTAACTCTAAGCGTAGGACACGTAAGGTAACGCAACTACGCTTTGAGGCTACTTCCACACCAATGACCATCGACACCGACCGGCACTTCGCCAAAGTGTCATATTTTTGCACCAACACAAATGATGCTTCGGACCGCTAGCATGCTATAATTATGCCGATTCTCTGGCGATTGAGCGGCTCTCGGTGTGGCTGCCAGCGCACTTTGCCGGTCTCGATGCGACAGGCCCTGTTGCAGGGTCAGTCCGTTATCACTCACGTATATAAGATCGGCGTTGAAGCGTTTGCGCAGGTTATCCACGAACGCCTCCTGACTGTTGTAGTCCTCCAGGAGGACGAAGTCCTCCACGCCGGTCTGGTCGCGAGCGTGCAGGGCGCGCTCCATGGCGCCGGGTCACGGGGTCACAGCCGAGTGACGCGGTCACGTGCGGCTGCCAGCGGAGGGTCGGCATAGGTCAGAGTTCGTCAGAGTTCAATTGAGGCTCACACTGACGGCTGTCAAGGGGTTATGGCAAGGCATGGCTGGCCATGATCTGGGCATAGTCAACAAAGAGCGGCATGCGTCACGCGTCATGGGTCACGAGTCAGGGGTCAGGTCACGGACTTGACAATCACACATGGACCAAGGGCCACACGGATCATAAAACTGGCAATCACATATGAACCGTGGACCACACGAGTCGCAGACCTGGCAGTCGTATATGAACCGTGGATCACACGAGTCACAGACCTGACACACGGGTCACGCGCCACGACGGCGGTCCGATCGCAGCCGGTCATGTGCTCAGGCACGCGGTGGATTGAGGCCAGGACAGGGAAGGTCACGTGCCCAGGCACGCGGTGAGCTCGGTCCCGGCCGACAAAGGTCACGTGCTCCGTAACGTGTCATAACGCCGGCCGGAGCACGTGTTGGCATCCCGGCCATGTATCACCGCCGAGTTAGTCGGTGGCCCGCCCGCGCAGACGATCCGCCCAAGACAAACTGACGAGTATCCAGTCGGCATGGCCGCATTGCAATTACGTGCTTCAGTGTAGATTATTAGTTCGCTGTCTGCCCATTATGTACATTTATTCAACCTATGTATGTTAAAGCAACATGCTTTGTCTAAGACCAACAGGATATACCTGGCATATATATAAAAATTGAGGGGTCTCGAGCCATCCAACGACCTCGGTTACCAACGATTAGGTATATGGGAACACATCGCATCAAATCAAGGCGACAACTACTCGTCCCCTCCTACCAGTCACGTTGGTGCAATTATGCGCGCAATGAATACGGCACGACGATGCAACCGACATGAGGAAGGCATGGTAACACTGACAACCATCGTAGGTCCGATCGACACCCGGCCGGAAACCCGGCCCAGATGCGGCAGTGGTGCGGTAGACTGTCACCCGGGGAGCGGAGACAGCGTGACAGCTGCATCCCTCTGGAACGTGCCGACCGCAGTGGGACAGGCTTCGTCAGAGTGTACGGCCAAGTCGGTCACCGGTGGGACACGAGGCACCGTCACTGGCGCGCTGTGGGGTTTCTAGAAGTGGGAGGGGTTCAGCTGAACGGGCCTGATCGATATACTGTCCGGTGTAATCAGCGCGGCGAAACACCAGAGAGGAGCCCGCACCGCCCATGGCCGGCCCATGGCGACACTGGCGCCTCTGCGGCCTCACAGGCTCCACAGAGAAGCTGCCGCCGCTGTGGCCGGCCCATGGCGACACTGGCGCCTCTGCGGCATCACAGGCCCCACAGAGGAGCTGCCGCCGCTGTGGCCGGCCCATGGCGACACTGGCGCCTCTGCGGCGTCACAGGCTCCACAGAGGAGCTGCCGCCGCTGTGGCCGGCCCATGGCGACACTGGCGCCTCTGCGGCGTCACAGGCTCCACAGAGGAGCTGCCGCCGCCGTGGCTGGCCCATGGTGACAGTGGCGCCTCTGCGGCGTCACAGGCTCCACAGAGGAGCTGCCGCCGCTGTGGCCGGCCCATGGCGACACTGGCGCCTCTGCGGCGTCACAGGCTCCACAGAGGAGCTGCCGCCGCTGTGGCCGGCCCATGGCGACACTGGCGCCTCTGCGGCGTCACAGGCTCCACAGAGGAGCTGCCGCCGCTGTGGCCGGCCCATGGCGACACTGGCGCCTCTGCGGCGTCACAGGCTCCACAGAGGAGCTGCCGCCGCCGCTGTGGCCGGCCCATGGCGACACTGGCGCCTCTGCGGCGTCACAGGCTCCACAGAGGAGCTGCCGCCGCTGTGGCTGGCCCATGGCGACACTGGCGCCTCTGCGGCGTCACAGGCCCACAGAGGAGCTGCCGCCGCTGTGGCTGGCCCATGGTGACATGGCGCTTGCTTGGGTCACAGGCTCCACAGAGGAGCTGCCGCCGCTGTGGCTGGCCCATGGCGACACTGGCGCCTCTGCGGCGTCACAGGCTCCACAGAGGAGCTGCCGCCGCTGTGGCCGGCCCATGGCGACACTGGCGCCTCTGCGGCGTCACAGGCTCCACAGAGGAGCTGCCGCCGCTGTGGCCGGCCCATGGCGACACTGGCGCCTCTGCGGCGTCACAGGCTCCACAGAGGAGCTGCCGCCGCTGTGGCTGGCCCATGGCGACACTGGCGCCTCTGCGGCGTCACAGGCTCCACAGAGGAGCTGCCGCCGCTGTGGCTGGCCCATGGCGACACTGGCGCCTCTGCGGCGTCACAGGCTCCACAGAGGAGCTGCCGCCGCTGTGGCCGGCCCATGGCGACACTGGCGCCTCTGCGGCGTCACAGGCCCCACAGAGGAGCTGCCGCCGCCGTGGCTGGCCCATGGTGACAGTGGCGCCTCTGCGGCGTCAACAGAGGAGCTGCCGCCGCTGTGGCTGGCCCATGTACAGGGCAGTCACAGGCCCCACAGAGAGCTGCCGCCGCTGTGGCTGGCCCATGGTGACAGTGGCGCCTCTAGAGCCACAGGCCCCACAGAGGAGCTGCCGCCGCCGTGGCCGGCCCATGGCGACAGTGGCGCCTCTGCGGCGTCACAGGCTCCACAGAGGAGCTGCCGCCGCTGTGGCCGGCCCATGGTGACAGTGGCGCCTCTAGAGCCACAGGCTCCACAGAGGAGCTGCCGCCGCTGTGGCTGGCCCATGGTGACAGTGGCGCCTCTAGAGCCACAGGCTCCACAGAGGAGCTGCCGCCGCTGTGGCTGGCCCATGGTGACAGTGGCGCCTCTGTGGCATCACAGGCTCCACAGAGGAGCTGCCGCCGCTGTGGCTGGCCCATGGCGACACTGGCGCCTCTGTAGAGTGTCAGGCTCCACGGCTGGCCGCGCTGGACGCCGCCGCCGCTGTGGTCGGCCCATGGCGCCGGTCGGCCTGTGACGAAATCGGCGCCCCTGTGGCGCTACAGGCTGCACATTGCCAGTACCCCGTAGGTACTTGTCTTCAAACGCGAAACCAATCAACTTCAGTCGCAGACCGTGTTCGTGGGAAGCCGGTGTATCTATATATATCTATACACCCGATCCGGTTAAGTAATGAACCATTTCATCTATAAATAACACTGAGCGCCACTTATGCCGGCGACGTGACGACTTTCTTCACGGTTTATGGGCTACCGCAATCAATGCATTCCAAAGCCGGGATCCCGAATTGTTTCATTCATGTAACGCATTCGACACATAAGCGTCAGCATTAGAGACATGACGTCACGTGACCGCTAGGAATCTCTGGTTATTTTTATATTCGATTTCGATCAGTCTCTTGTCTATTTGGTTTAAAGTATGCTCATGTTTAGTGGTTTTACACGAGCAGTCCCAAGCTATACATAGCAGGATGGTGAAACACACATTTGTCGAGCGAAATGGTGGGCCACGGGCGCCAGAGCAGTATTGAACGCACCACGCTTGCAGCCCGTGCCCGACACCGGCACTGAAGTCGACGGGGCGGCAAGGGCAGAAATACCGCAGAAATACCAGCTCGCAGGTTCTGTCCACATCGCCACTACCAATCCCAACTCTTGCGGCGCTGCAGCGGGCTCGTAATTAACACTTAATTTGCTCTGGCTAATATCGGCTCTACCACCAGGTCTGTTCTGTTTGTCGTCGACCTGGTGTACGTCCGAACTATTACAGCGGCACAGGGCAGATATAGACACTACTTTAAAGGTGTGTCGTCGCAGACAAGTGGAAATGGAAAAATTATCAATTTGGCACATCGACCGTATCAACTTGAACGGAAACCGAGGTCCTCTTGTCGGGTGGAGTACAGCTGAACCCAGTGAGGAATTACGGCGAGGTCGACACCGCCACAGCTCCAAGCGGCAGCCATTGGGTAACCTGTATGGCTGGGGCAATGCATTTCGTGACAGCTTCTCAGTGTAGTCATGCATTACGGTACGGCCGGAGAGGGCCGCAGCTCAACCATTGCGAAAGCCGGTCTGGGCGGGGCCGGCGCGGCTGCCGAGCCTCTGCCGCCGCAACTGCCGAGCCTAGCGTCTGCCGATGCAGCTGCCGAGACTAGCGTCTGCCGAAGCAGCTGCCGAGACTAGCGTCTGCCGAGACTAGCGTCTGCCGATGCAGCTGCCTAGCCTCCGCCGGCACGACTGCCGAACCGAGCCTCTGCCGCCGCAACTGCCGAGCCTAGCGTCCGCCGATGCAGCTGCCGAGACTAGCGTCTGCCGATGCAGCTGCCGAGACTAGCGTCTGCCGATGCAGCTGCCGAGACTAGCGTCTGCCGATGCAGCTGCCGAGACTAGCGTCTGCCGATGCAGCTGCCGAGACTAGCGTCTGCCGATGCAGCTGCCGAGACTAGCGTCTGCCGATGCAGCTGCCGAGACTAGCGTCTGCCGATGCAGCTGCCGAGACTAGCGTCTGCCGAAGCAGCTGCCGAGCCTAGCCTCTGCCGGCACAGCTGCCGAGCCGAGCCTCTGCCGACACACTGGGAAGAACAAGGGGCGTAAGAAGAGGGATGCCTGGAAGGCGCAAAAAGCATAGCTGTATTGAGGGTGAACAAGATGATGCTTAAGAGCTCGAGTGCGTTTTTGTGTGTTGTTGACACGATGAAGGAAGAGTGGAGTGGCGTGGCAGCAGGGAATGAGAGGTCCGACCCTGGAGAGGTGAGTGTGAGAGGTCCGGCACTGGAGAGAAGAGTGTGAGAGGTCCGGCACTGGAGAGGAGAGTGTGAGGGGTCCGACACTGGGGAAAAGAGTGTGAGAGGTCCGACACTGGGGAGGAGAGTGTGAAATGTTCGACACTGGGGATGAGAGTGTGAGAGGTCCGATACTGGGGAGGAGAGTGTGAGAGGTCCGACACTGGGGAGGAGAGTGTGAGAGGTCCGGCACTGGAGAGAAGAGTGTGAGAGGTCCGACACTGGGGAGAAGAGTGTGAGGTCCGACACTGGGGAGGAGAGTGTGAGGGGTCCGACACTGGGGAAAAGAGTTGAGAGGTCCGACACTGGGGAGAAGAGTGTGAGGTCCGACACTGGGGAGAAGAGTGTGAGAGGTCCGACACTGGGGAGGAGAGTGTGAGAGGTCCGACACTGGGGAGGAGAGTGTGAGAGGTCCGACACTGGGGAGGAGAGTGTGAGAGGTCCGGCACTGGGGAAGAGAGTGTGAGAGGTCCGACACTGGGGAGGAGAGTGTGAGAGGTCCGACACTGGGGAGAAGAGTGTGAGGTCCGACACTGGGGAGAAGAGTGTAAGAGGTCCGACACTGGGGAGGAGAGTGTGAAATGTTCGACACTGGGGATGAGGGTGTGAGAGGCCCGATACTGGGGAGGAGAGTGTGAGAGGTCCGACACTGGGGAGGAGAGTGTGAGAGGTCCGGCACTGGAGAGAAGAGTGTGAGAGGTCCGACACTGGGGAGAAGAGTGTGAGGTCCGACACTGGGGAGGAGAGTGTGAGGTCCGACACTGGGGATGAGGTGTGAGAGGTCCGACACTGGGGATGAGGGTGTGAGAGGTCCGATACTGGGGAGGAGAGTGTGAGAGGTCCGACACTGGGGAGGAGAGTGTGAGAGGTCCGACACTGGGGATGAGGGTGTGAGAGGTCCGATACTGGGGAGGAGAGTGTGAGAGGTCCGACACTGGGGAGGAGAGTGTGAGAGGTCCGACACTGGGGAGGAGAGTGTGAGAGGTCCGACACTGGGGATGAGGGTGTGAGAGGTCCGACACTGGGGAGGAGAGTGTGAGAGGTCCGACACTGGGGAGGAGAGTGTGAGAGGTCCGACACTGGGGATGAGGGTGTGAGAGGTCCGACACTGGGGATGAGGTGTGAGAGGTCCGATACTGGGGGGGAGTGTGAGAGGTCCGACACTGGGGAGGAGAGTGTGAGAGGTCCGACACTGGGAGAGAAGTAGAGGTCCGACACTGGGGAGGAGAGTGTGAGAGGTCCGACACTGGGGAGGAGAGTGTGAGGTCCGACACTGGGAGAGTTATAAAAAATTAGAGGTCCGACACTGGTGTGAGAGGTCCGACACTGGGGAGAAGAGTGTGAGGTCCGACACTGGGGAGGAGAGTGTGAGAGGTCCGACACTGGGGAGGAGAGTGTGAGAGGTCCGACACTGGGGAGGAGAGTGTGAGAGGTCCGACACTGGGGAGGAGGTTCACTGGGAGGAGAGTGTGAGAGGTCCGACACTGGGGAGGAGAGTGTGGAGGTCCGACACTGGGGAGGAGAGTGTGAGAGGTCCGACACTGGGGAGGAGAGTGTGAAATGTTCGACACTGGGGATGAGAGTGTGAGAGGTCCGACACTGGGGATGAGAGTGTGAGAGGTCCGATACTGGGGAGGAGAGTGTGAGAGGTCCGACACTGGGGAGGAGAGTGTGAGAGGTTCGACACTGGGGAGGAGAGTGTGAGAGGTCCGACACTGGGGAGGAGAGTGTGAGAGGTTCGACACTGGGGAGGAGAGTGTGAGAGGTCCGGCACTGGGGAGGAGAGTGTGAGAGGTCCGGCACTGGGGAGGAGAGTGTGAGAGGTCCGGCACTGAGGAGAAGAGTGTGATGTCCGACACTGGGGAGGAGAGTGTGAGAGGTCTGACACTTGGGAGGGGGTATGAGAGGTCCGACACTGGGGAGGAGAGTGTGAGAGGTCTGACACTTGGCAGGGGGTATGAGAGGCCCGGCACTGGGGAGGAGGGTGTGAGAGATCTGGTGGTGGGGAGCAGGGTGTGAGAGGTCTGGTAGTGGGGAGCAGGGTGTGAGAGATATGGTGGTGAGGAGTATGGTGTGAGAGGCTTGGTAGTGGTGTGAGTGGGAAACAGATCTCGAAACAATCAGTCTCTGTCAAGTGATGACGGGGCTTGGGACTTGGGCAGACGGCAGCTGACACAAACACACACCCGCCTGGGCAGAAGCCGGCTGCCGGCGCACGCCACGTGCGTTTGTGCGTGAAACCCTCGGGCGACGGTAGTCACTCTCTCCCTCTCTCTTTCTCCCTGGATGCGCTTGCGAAGGCAGTGGGAGCGTGCGGTACCCGCTACACAGGAAGTGCCACGGATAACCGCAGGCGGTGGTGAGACACGTTCCTGCGTCTCGATCGCAGTCAAATACACAGCAGAACAAAGGCATAGCAAAGGCGACCATATGCACAGCATAGTGTAGGCATGAATCCGAAAGCGTGTTGGAAATGAGAAAAAAACAGTACACGGCCACGCTGCCATTGAGACTGGGAGGTCAGATCCTCCTCAGTATTGTATAAGTGATATTTCACATTGCACGACTGTCTGCTACGAGGCGTTGTGCAGAAATAATGGATCTAAACTCCCAATATCCTTCGCCCTGAATTGTTTCGTCGTGGTTGAGCCCGGGTTTCTGTCCATTGTCCCAAAACACGGGTGAAGGCAAGCATGTCTTTGTCTGTCTTAGCACACAATTAGAAAACAATGAAAGTGCACTTTCGAAACAACCTCGAGGAGCATCCACACTTCCATTACATTCGATATGTTCGCGCGTGCATATAAACACGCCACTTTCGTTATGTGCACCGTCACAGGCGTCGTGGGTCTTGCCGTTTGCGAGCACTGCTACATTCGATCCCCCAGCAGTTGTGAACACCAGGCGCACTATCAATCTCCGAACAATGCAAATACAATACTCTTTAGATTAGCGTGAAAGCCATCACACATCGCTTAGGCTAGACACAAGGCAGGCGTCCGCGGGCTCTCGACACCACCGGACGTGGGACGCAACAACCGGGCGTGGGACGTAGGAAGACGTTGTCTCATGGAGGAGCGGATGCGACCGAGAAGGGTCGCGTTTACGGAGAGGACATCTTGTCGCAGACGAGCGCCGGCTGGCGATCAGCTTGACCGCTACCTCCCACACCACTGCAGGCCTCCCAGGCCAACTGCAGTTGTCCCAGGCAGACTGCGGCTATCCCAGGCAGACTGCGGCTATCCCAGGCCAACTGCAGCTGTCCCAAGCCGACTGCGGCTATCCCAGGCAGACTGCGGCTATCCCAGGCCGACTGCGGCTATCCCAGGCCGACTGCGGCTATACCAGGCCAACTGCAGCTGTCCCAGGCTGACTGCGGCTGTCCCAGGGCGACTGCGGCTATCCCAGGCCGATTGCGGCTATCCCAGGCCAACTGCAGCTGTCCCAGGCCAACTGCAGCTGTCCCAGGCCGACTGCGGCTATCCCAGGCCGACTGCGGCTATCCCAGACCGACTGCAGCTTCCTCAGCCCTGCTGCAACTTTCTCAGTTCGGCTGCAGCTGCCAGCTCAGTTATGCTGTCGGTTGTCGAATGAGGCGGCCACGCCACACACCAATGTACCCGAATCACGCCAACTACACACCAGTGTACCCGAATCACGCCAACTACATACCGGTGTACCCGAATCACACCAGCTACATACCAGGGTATCTGAATCACGCCAGCTACACACCAGTGTACCTACGGACCTTGCTGGACGGATCCAAAGGACCTGATCGCATGCGTCTGTGGACGTGACCACATGTCGGGACTCGGTAACTACTGAGCTGGGAGGCAGCACGAGGTCAGAGGGGTGCGGTCAGTTGCACGCCCCGCGGTCTGCAGATGGACAGCGACATTGGAAGTGTCACCGTGTGCAGAGGACGCCGACCGTGGCGGCAAGTGATGCAGCCTGACTCGCTGTTCCTGTCTTCCGGACATGCTTGCGTTGGAATAGGTCAATGAGGTCAGTGGGGTTGATGGGGTTATCGCTGGTGCACTTCACTTGCGTGTCGTGTGCTCACGCAATGGAAGCTGGGAAAGTGGCAACACCTGGACCGCAATATGCCGAACCGCGATGCTGAGGTGTTATTGGAGGATAAAAAGTTATGTACGTGTTAACCCTGGGCTTAATATGCACCCTCCCCTCCGCGTAAAGTTTTTCGTGGATAGTGAAAGAACGGCGCGTAGTAGCACGCCGAAAATTGGCATATGTTTTTCCACATCAGTTTGGCATTTTGTTTGACCATTGTTGAAGTCAGGTCATCTAGCGTCAACGAGCTAGTCAAGGTCAAGTGAAGGCACCTCCAGGAAAGGTCAACCAGTCGTCGTGCTTTGGCGAATAAGGATATTTTAATGCAACTTTCAGCGTTTGCTGATCTTTAGGGAGGAATCAAAACACACAAGAGGATTAATTTTTTTGTTGGATTTTGATGACATTAGCTTTGCATATTCGACCATTACGACTAAAATCGAAGATTTTAACTGAAGTAAGTATTTTTTGAGAACACGTTTACTTCAAGCAACCTTTTTGCGGCCCGCTCCACGCATCAGACAAATGAAAATTGAAGAAAAAATTGAAAACTCAAGAGAAAAAAAAATTATTTCCACCCCAAAAAATTTTTTTTGGTCGACAAAAATGTTAGGGACATGGTCGATTTCGCCTTACTTTTCTAATTCCAAAATTGTTTTATTTTTCAAGCCTCTCTAAAATGAACTCCTAGAGGCAGACACGTGAAGTCAGTTGTGAAAAAACAGACCCCCTTAGTGACTATTTGGGAAATGAAACTTTCACATTTTCTAGCCCTACTCATCGAGCGCTTTCCGATCCGACATCTTTCTTTTTCGTGTGACACTTAGTTTGGATATTAGAAGGGGAAGATTTGTATCAAGCCCCTCCGAAACTGGATGTCAGGATCCGACCGGAAAGACTAGGAGGGCTAAGTGGTATTGGCTATTAAGCTTTGCTTCAAAATCACATATCAGGCGGGAGATATAGCTACTGTGCGTTCCGCACCTTTGGGAGGCACTGCTGCAAAAACAACACCAGTAATATTTTTGAAAGATTTAGAGAAATTTCCGCCGCAGACGCACCATACCAGGGTGTGGGAAGATACACGCAGCTATCCCCAGCCAGGACGCTTGGGCTCTCGGCACCATCGATCATGTCCTATGGACTGGAAATGCCATTTGTTCTCCATGGCACCTATGGCTTAAGTTTCATAAAAAGGGGAGCGTTGAGGAGCACATCATCGTGATGAAGTTTGGACCTAAAGTGTTCGCAAGTCTGCGCCCGCCTGCGAGCTTTCCAAACTTGGTTGAGTCCCTGTGCTTCTGGAGCTCTAAATCATAAATACTGAGAACGACCCGTACACCACTGGTGAACGATGTACGGCCTTTGACATTGCGTGGGGTACGTGCCTTTGAAAACCTCAGCCAGCTTGTTTGCCGGGATCCCTCTGCTGGATGAGGCCTCAAGCTAAGCAGAGATTGTTGTGTGGACCGTGACCCTCCACTAAGTTGCGTAGTTCCAACTGAATGCGTCAAGTTTTGTCGGACAAAGGCACGCACTAAGCGTGACCACAATGGCAGTACACGCTCACATCGCTGCTACCTCCCAGGCAACATCGAGTCAACCATCAGCACACACACCGTCTGCTGTAAACACAGACGCGGCCGGAGAAACAATACACGATAACACAATTTGCCGATCGTAAGGTTGTTTACGTCATGATGCAGGCGTTTTGGCCGTGATGCGAGGATCGGACTAGTGGGGATGTTTTCATGTGGAAATGACTATGGGAAAGGTGCATAGTTTTCTTTTTTGTTTGTTTTGTGTCGTGACGAGTTTTCGGTCGGCAGGGTCACATGTGGCGCGTGGCACGTGATCAAATGGATACTTTTCGCCCACTGATTCGCTCATTACCAGCCAATAAACACATGTGGCAATACGTGGAAGGTATTGCAATGGGGTTTCGAGAACGCAGGACTCCCTGAAACACACGGCACATCCGTCGTTATCAGTCAGGTTAACTATCAAAGCAAATCCTAGCGTGGACTGGTGTCAGACACCGCAATGGGTTGAGCAAGGCGCACTCTCGGAACCCGACAGCCGTACCAGACATCCCAGACTGAGCCGGGATCTCAGACCCTTTCAGTCTGGCCATTTTCATCTAAGTCTGGCCATTTACAGCCTGTATATCATGGCTCGAGAACTGTCTCATTGATTATTTTGGCTTAATGGACGAGAACTATCTCAAAGTTGGCAATGGTGGGAGGGGGAGCAAGAGCCAATTCGACGTAGATTCTTTCTATGTAAACGCACGCCCGGTAGGGTCAGTATTAAAACTCGTCCAGAGTAGGGGGCACTGCTCGCACTGCTGCCCCTCCCCAAGCTCAAACGCCCTTGACTACAGGTGAATGGGGCCACCGAGCGCATTCTAGTGTTGAAGATGCCGGCCTATGACTGCAGAAGCTCACCTCTAGAGTGGATGCCCCTCCCTTAGAGTGGGCATCGTGCCTCTCTTGGCCGATCTTGGCGTGATGGCCTTGGTCTACACCAATATGCGTCATCTACGACTGCAACCAAACAAAATTTCCCACGTTCCAGAAATCTCTCGCCGGAACATCCAATTGGTCATAAACGTAGCTAAGAAGTCATACTCAAGTTTTCCCTGATCCGCTTTGCAATGCATTACAAGTTTGCTTTGGAAGTATGTAACGTTCAAAAGAAAACACTCATCCACACTCTCCCCATCTTCCCATTTTGACTTCTTCAACGCACCTATATTTTTCAGGAGCGCTATGCCATCTAGCACATGGTGTCCACGAAAGAAACCAGCAGCCACCGATCGTACAGCACCTTTCTGTGTGGCGGGACCGTATACTGGACACGCCAGAAAGCCTTCCCGTGAGGCGGGATCCTATACCAGATATACTAGCTCGTACGTTGGCTGACAAAAGCAGTCATACTGCCCGAACTTGTATCCCTAAAACAAACACTGGATCCTGTGTTGGTGGGGCCAGGCCTTAGAAAATCTCAGAAGATCCATACAAAGAGAATTTCGGAAAGCAAGTTCTATAATTATACCGCGAAGTTAGTAAAACGAGCACAAAAACTTCGGGGAGGCGTAAGCAACGTCTTCCCCACAGGACCAGAACTAAACGACACGAAGAAGGCATGAATGCTTTCATGTCCACCGTAAAACAACTTCATATGTGACTCGCACGCTTACCAAAACCAGTGTGCTTTCAGCCGTTGCTCCGAAGTCTGAAGCCGTGCTAGTGTGGTATCTCGGCGAGCAACTATTTGATGTACGCTTTCAGAGGGTAGGGCTAGCAACGGTTCGGTTCACGTCACCAGAAGGTAGGGCCGGGAAATGTTCGGTGTACGCTACAAGACGGCACGCCTGGCAGCAGTTCGGTGTACACGCCGTCGGCGGGTTTTCCGCGCGGCCCGTCCGGGTCGACAGGACGTGAGGTCACGCGGAGCAGACCCGCCGGTCAGCCCGGCACGCCACGTCTGCAGTCGGAGGCTGCGCTATCGGCGGGATGTCCCGCGCACCGTTCTGCACCGGCGACGGCCGAAAGGCGCGCCGAGTGAACTCACACTCGCCGGCCGACTGTCCCGCCAGCCAGTGTGACGACATCTCGCGTGCACGCGCGCCAGATAGTGCAGCGCCGGCAGGGGAGCTGGTGACCGCCGGACAATCCTCGCAGACACAATGGTTGCATTCTACTCCACTGCAACTGGTGTCAACGCGGCCGAACGCACAACGGCAGGCTCCCCGCTCCTAGTTCACCGACCCGTTTTGGTGTGCTTGTTCAGCGGCGCATGCTCCATTCAGTTCCCGGGTCAGCTACTCGAATGAACGACTGACCTCCCAGCTGATGAGCCAGTGGGAAAAAGATAACGACATCTCCTTAACCTGGCACCGTGAGAATCGGCAGTGGAGTACCTGTGCCACCAGCCTGAAATCATCCACGACACTGTAACAACGTGCCATGGTGGAGCAGTTATGTTTCCAGTTGCCTTTCGTTCGTGCCCGGCATGGGTAGAAGGCCACACGCGTGCAGCTCCAAAGTGAAAGCAACGTTTTTGCTGATATTTTTCGGGCTGTGATGGCCTAGGATATGGCTTCTGCTTTTGAAGGAGATAGAATCGTGATCGGTCAGTTTTCGGTTCAAAGCGTAGCTGACCTAGCCCGCACAATGGCCTCATTGTTGAGTTCCCACGGCAGTCCCCATTCTTCTGTCATGCATAGTCTCTTAGTCATAAATCGCTTCTGTCCAGATGTGAGGCCCCTGAAGGAATGTTCACAATTGAAGGACTGGTTCTCGTCGTCAACAATAATCCAAGTGTCTTTAAAGGTACGTTAATAGATAAGTGGCATTGAGTGGCACGCAAATCAAGTCGCATTGCTTCCTGGCCACGTCTTATCGGGCGCACTTTCCATGCTGAACTGCGACGGTAAGCTGATTACTCAACAAATCGTGACAGTGATTACGAATTCAATATTGCATGGCTATTGACTATTCAATGACGCTGAAAATCCACCAAAACCGGGGACAGCGACTTTAACGACACGAACACCACAACAGTGCCGGAGCGCGGCCGTCCGGAGCCGCTCCCTGATACCACTCATGGCCACCGCCGGCAGCAATCACCCCTGCCCACGGCGTCTATCTTATCGGACGCCACTTGATGCGCCCCGTGCACTGGGTCGGCTGCCTCGTCCGACAGTCGTGAACTCTAAGCAGATCACAGTCGGCTGATAAGATAGGCCTATCGCAGACGGGCGTTGCATGGCCCCGCACACGTGAAATCATCACATCTGCTTCGATGGGGCTCGGCGCATGATATCTGCAGAGCGCGTCCGCTGGCTTTGGTGTCCACTGTCCCCATTTAGTGTCGAATGGTGGATAAACAATGCTTTACCAGCCTATGGAATGCATGCGACCTGTAATACTGGCGTTGGTGTAATTACTAATATAAATAATCAGACAACTTTAATGACACCAAATAGAAGAAGACGTGGGACGCCAGTCAGTCCAGCCAGGAGCCTGTGTAACGGTGCTGCGAAAGCTTCGCCACGACAGAACCCTCCACACATCACGCATAGCAAATCAAATGGCTGAGCCCAAGAGTCGCATCGATAGTCTTCATCGATCGCACCAGCATACACGAACAGTCGACGGAATATCCAAGAAGGACAATGGCCCACTTTCTCTTCACTTCGCCTTCAAGCACATAAAAATCACGCCCCATACCAACATGTGTACACCGCATCACCTCGCGGTGTCACGACTACACCGCATCACCACGGCACCTAGTGTCGATCAGGGGCATCGTGGTGTTACGACTGCACCATATCACCCCGGCACCTCGTGGTGTCACGACTACACCACATCACCCCGGCACCTCGCGGTGTCATCTACACCGCATCGCCACGGCACCTAGTATCGATCAGGGGCACCGTGGTGTTACGACTGCACCACATCACCCCGGCACCTCGTGGTGTCACGACTACACCACATCACCCTGGCACCTCGTGGTGTCACGACTACACCATATCACCCCAGCACCTCGTGGTGTCACGACTGCACCACATCACCCCGGCACCTCGTGTCGGTCAGGGGCATCGTAGTGTCACGACTACACCACATCACCCCGGCACCCCGTGTCGGTCAGACGTCTCGTAATGTGGCTGGGATCGCTACCATGACCGTCCCCCTGTTCACCGTTCAGACGACCACCGACCCCAACACAAGGCCGGTCGGCTCGTGTCGCGGTTGCGATCGCTGCCGTGACCGCGCCCTTGTGCGCCGCTCAGACGATCACCGACCACCGCCGTCGGCGGTGTGGTCACCCGGTGTCAACTGGCGCGACGACCTCGACCTCGACCTCCGACCTTCGACCTCCGACCTCCGACCCGTGACCGCACCTGTGTCGCGTCGGCAGCAGCGGTGGGACGGGCGCGGCGGCGGCGGCCGGCCCGCTCCCGGGCCAGTCACGCCAGAGCGCGTCGGCCAATGAGCCGTGCGACGGCGCTGCCTTTCGCCGGCGGCCGTCTCCAGGTCACGGCTACCGGCGGCCGTGAGTCGGCTCGTCAGCCGGCGCCCGGCCGCACTTCAGGCGGCAAACACGACCTACCAGCGCGCATGGATTGCCACACGGCGGGAAGGCAGCGTAGGTGATCTCGTCAGACGCCGCCCCAGATATAGCCACAACCTGGCGACTGTAATGCGCCGGTGTCGTGTGGGCAGCCGAGGGTGGTCGAGCGACGACCGAGAGCGATACCGCGTGGGCTGTTGAAAACGATGAGTCACGACCGCGTTTGAATATAATTGACGATGTGGTTGGCGGGTGGACCGATACGGTGCGGCAGGTATAGCGCGGCAGCAGGGGCGCCATTGTGACCCGCGCCACAGTGTGACCTGTGTGTGGCCTGTGTGTGATCTGTGTATGTAACCTGTGTGTGACCCGCGCCACACTAGCGCCGTTCAAATCATGCGTCGCAACAGCCTTCGACATACTGAAGGACCAAAGCGCCGCTGGCTTGTTCACGGACCATCGAAACAGTGAGCGGCCAAAGTACCGCTGGCTTGTTCACGGACCTTCGAAAGAGTGAGCGCCCAAAGTACCGGTTGCTTTAGGATAAGGTCGCGTACGGGAGATACCAGGAAAGAAAATATTGCCAAGTCTAGAATGCGTTTTCAAATGGCGATGGGCTCTCGAAATTGTTTTATTCCATAAAAAAATACTGCAACATGGAAAGTGTAGGTGGCATATTCAAGCGGAAACTTAGCATTGCTGCCGATTGCAAATTCCCACATATTTTTCCCGGACCATATTGATATCCAGGGTAGGTATAACGGTAAGGTAAAATCACTTCGTGAGTTGTCCGTGCATTAGAGATTTGTCCTTCTGAAGTTCGCACATTTCAAGGTTAAAATTTTCAGCTGGAATTATGACAGGATGCCTTGATGGTACATAAATTACATGACCTTCAACATGCTTCCACACCAGTTTCCAATTTCAGTTACTTTTCCCATTGCCTCAGCATTACGGTAAGACCGGGACATAGAAAGGCTGGGATTTGACCATATTTAGTCAGTCGTATTGCCGCATTGAAATGCTGTTGGATCAGGTCTTGGCGAGCTCCCACTGCTTAGGAGCGTTCACATGTGAACACTGCAGCCGAGCTCCAGCGTTCACGTGTGAATACTTTGAACAGTGCTTGGAAAAAACAACTGTCTCAGTCAGTAAGCACGGAAAAAAATCAGAGCGGTGCTGCATGGTCACATCTGGTCGATGCGCCCTGAAACACGGGATCAACGACCGCTCAGTGGTGGAGAAGCGTTGGAGATGTAATTCGGGCCGATAGCGTGAATCCATGGTGTGGAAGCAAAAGTCGGTTTGCTGTTAATCAGCGACCGACCCAGGAATTGCCATGGCTGGGGCTCATTTGCTCGGATGGACGCCAGTAAATGTGCACCGAAAGTCATCGGCCAGACCCAGTATTCACCCGGAACCATCCGAAAAATCCAATGCGCACTGGGCACCGCCAAACAGGCCCAGAGCTTACTGGACGGTCTCTCTGTGACGGGCATGAATCACGACCCGATTGATTTTCTTTGCGGCTGAGTCATCTGACCCCCGCCCTGCCGGTCTGCTCGGGCTGAACGTGGCTGCGACAAAATTCTCGGAACCTGTTGCGCTCGTCCACCGCCCGCCTCCGCCCTGTCAGCCAGTGACGGGTCAGGTCACTGTCAGATCGAGTTCCTGCAAGCCCGGGCACAGTCCAAGGATGGCGATGCCAGGTCCGACCAGTGTGCCCTCTGCCGACACACGTGAACGTCTGACTACTGCCGTCGACACATCTTCGGCAAGAGGCAGGAGATTGAGGGGGAGGGTGTGGGGTGGGGGGTAGGGCAAGTTGGGTCAGCGTGCCCACTGCCGGATGTTGTGTGCCTACTGTGTCCACTGTGTGACCAGTGAGCATACTGCTTGATGCTGGCGGATTTAAGCCATTTGGGCTGGCTAGTGATGTGAAGATCCCGAAAACGGCGGTTTTGGAACAAGTCAAGCCAACCGGCTCCAAGATGAGCGTTTTATGGGCGTTACGCGGCGGAAACTCCACGCGCACACACACGCACACACACACACACATGCACGCACACGCACGCACACGCACGCACACACGCACACACCCACGCACACACACACACACACACACACACACACACACACACACACACACACACACACACACACACACACACACACACACACACACACACACACACACACACACACACACACACACACACACACACACACACACACACACACACACACACACACACACACACACACACACACACACACACACACACACACACACACACACACACACACACACACACACACACACACACACGTGACGCCTGAGCTCTTGTTACGTCATCGGGGAGACGCTGGGTGTAGGGGAGATGCCAGATGCAAAGGAGAGGGGAGGTTGTGGGAGTGCGTCCATTGGCGGAACACGTGGTCGTTTGAGGACAGCACCTGGCACATGATCAGCGGCCTACACTACACTGCCCCATACGCTGCAGTAGCAACGGAGCTCCTCTGAATCGGCCGCGCCCTCACTCGCTGCACGATGTAGCAGTTGGTAACCACACATCGAGCATGTCGTCAGGACTTAGTGTCGTTGCGACGAGATAAAGTAGCATACTAGTTCAGCAGCCACCTCACGTGCGGAACCCCACCACCAGAACTATCATTCTATTTCATCACTGACTAGATTTACTGCCGAATCTATCGGATTGATCATCGAACCCATTGGTTATTGATATGACACTTTTCCAATGCTCGCACTCATACCAGCAGAATACCTAGTTGGGATAATCTGTACCGGCAGAAGGTCGCTTTTAGATGGTTGCTGCAGACATAGGGTCACTAGTGGCTGATTGTAACATACGCCGGAACAGCCGGAGCGTGCCGACGACGGGCCTCCGTGTGTACCGTCGGGTGTACCGCCGTGTGTACCGCTGGGTGTACCGTCGGGTGTACCGCCGTGTGTACCGTCGGGTGTACCGCCGTGTGTACTGCCAGGTGTACTGCCAGGTGTACTGCCAGGTGTACTGCCAGGTGTACTGCCAGGTGTACTGCCAGGTGTACTGCCGGGTGTACTGCCGGGTGTACTGCCAGGTGTACTGCCAGGTGTACTGCCAGGTGTACTGCCAGGTGTACTGCCAGGTGTACTGCCAGGTGTACTGCCGGGTGTACCGCCGACTGTACAGCTGGGTGTACTGCCGGGTATACTGCCGGGTATACTGCCGGGTATACTGCCGGGTGTACCGCCGGGTGTACTGCCTGGTGTACTGCCTGGTGTACTGCCGGGTGTACTCCCGGGTGTACCGCCGGGTGTACTGCCTGGTGTACTGCCCGGTGTACTGCCGGGTGTACTGCCGGGTGTACTGCCGGGTGTATTGCTTGGCGGACAGTCGCCAGTGCAAGAGCGTGCTTCTGGCCACACGTCAGGTGTCGCCAGACGCCGGTGACGACACTGCTCGCGACACGTGGCGTCACGTCACGTGGCGTCTGTGACGACACGGACGCCACTGACGGCGGCCGCCGACCCAATCACCAACGGCTGCTCGAGACGCGTCCCAACGACTGCTCGAGACCTCGACACGCATCCCAACGGCTGCTCGAGACCTCGAGACGCGTCCCAACGGCTGCTCGAGACGCATCCCAACGGCTGCTCGAGACCTCGACACGCATCCCAACGGCTGCTCGAGACCTCGAGACGCGGGCTAACGCGGGCCGTTGCACCCGGCCAGAATATCAACTCCCGGAGGGTTTAGCCGCGGTGTTTATTTTCGAGTTTATGTTCCTCCGAGTCAGCCAATTAGCGCTGACGGTCTGTGTATTTTCGCACAATGCTTCCGTTTATGTTGACAATTGGACAGACCATGATTTGACGACTGAATTTAATTCCGTGTTGCCTTCGACGGCGGCAAAAGCGGACACTTCGCGTGCTGTACAAATCCCAATCAAGTAGAAGTCCGATCTGAACCACGCAAACGACGGTACCAGGGTATCGCGACTGTGTCGACTGAATCGTCAGCGTAAGAGTAATTCGTGGGAAAATCTAACCCGCTCAGAAACCTTCAGACCCAATGGAACGGAACAGTCCCAGACGACGCCAATCTGATGGCACTGGTCAACCGGTGAGCTAGACACTGCCTGTATCTCACGCAATCGAAATCACCACCCAGGATACACCAACCATCGCTCACAATACAACGAGGATTCACGAGATGGTGATGTCTCACAAGACACTGATAGGGTCTCGCAAGGCACTGAAAACGGCTCAGAAGTCATTGATGACACAAGATTGGTAAGCGCCGACGATGGTCTGTCGTGGGCCGGCTGTTGATAGTGTTGGGGGTCCAAGGAACACTGATGACACGACACTGGCGATGACCCACGATGGTCTGTCCAGACGCGGTTTCCAGAGGTTATAGGTCACGCCGTCGCACTTCATTGGCCACATTTGGACACCCACCACAAATGATATGGCCATTGTCAGTCGAGGGTTGCACCGTTACAGTTACGCGTATTCTGAAGCAAAATACACTATTTGTTCATGGGTGACCCCACACTGGTTGTCAAATGGCCCAATATAAACATAAGTGCATGCTTATAGAGAGGGCGGGCACAACGGAATTCAGCGGACAACACCACAGTTCATTAACGTTCTTCCACTCAGTGCAGGAGCTCCTACGTCCAGTAATAGCACCCCTTCCTATATTTAAGCTTTATATGCATAGAAAATCACGGTGAATGAAAGGATGGAATCGCCCAATTACTCATTAACACGACACAGCAGAAAACTGCCAATGATAGAGCTGATCAGCACCCACGAGATAGCTATCCAGGACCCACAACACAGTAGTACACACGACACAGCAGCATCCACGACACGGCTGTCCAGCACCCACAACACAGCTGTCCGGCACAAGCGACATAGATATCCAGTGCACACGACACAGCTGACCAGTACCCACAGCACAGCTGCTCAGCACCCATGACAGAGCTGACCAGTACCCACAGCACAGCTGTCCAGCACCCACGACACAGCCGACCAGTACCCACGACACAACTGTCCAGCACCCACAACATAGCTGTCCGGCACAAGCGACATAGCTATCCAGTGCACACGACACAGCTGTCCAGTACCCACAACACCGCTGACCAGCACCCACAACACCGCTGACCGGTACCCACGACACAGCTGACCAACACACAACACCGCTGACCGGTACCTACCTGGAGGTGTGTGAGCCGCCGCGGGCACTGCTGGCACCCGAGCGCCGTGTTGACTGCCCAGCACTGCCGCTGGCCACTGACCGCCCCGACTGGCGCTGAGATAGCTGGCGCCGCTGACACCACTGGCGCCGCCGGGCGGCGGCACGCGGCACGAGTCCTCGCCTGCGTCTATCACCGCACTGGAGGCGCGTCCGCCAAGCCGGCAGTTTCGCTTTAGTTACTACTGGCGCGCGCGTACGAAAGCGACATGAGTCGGCCGACTGGCAGCTGGGGCGGGCGGCCGGCTGGCAGCTGGGGCGGGCGGCCGACTGGCAGCTGGAGCGGGCGGCCGGCTGGCCAGCTAGGGCGGGCGGCCGACTGGCAGCTGGGGCGGGCGGCCGGCTGGCCAGCTGGGGCGGACGGCCGACTGGGCAGCTGGGGCGGGCGGCCGACTGGCAGCTGGGGCGGGCGGCCGACTGGGCAGCTGAGGCGGGCGGCCGACTGGGTAGCTGAGGCGGGCGGCCAACTGGCAGCTGGGGCGGGCGGCCGGCTGGACAGCTGGGGCGGGCGGCCGACTCTAGGCGCGGCTCAGTAGTGACGGCAGTCCGACAGCCTGGAGCCAGTGTCGAGTCACGACACCACACCGCTGGTGCCGTAGTCGACTCGTCGCAGCTCGGACGGGCAGTGGCGCGCACGCTGCGGCCGCTCGGCGTCGAGTGGGGGTGCGAGCAGCGACGGCGGCGGCGCCCCCCCCCCCCTCACTCGCTCCCCCCGCCCCGCCGCCCGGTCGGTGACGAAACTGGGAGGGGCACGTGCTGACTGCGGCCGGCCACGTCTGCAGGGCGCCGGGTCCCTGCCGCCCGGCACAGCCCCACCGGCAGCCGCCCCGCTCCCAGCCGCCCCCTCCCCCTCTGGGAGGGCTCAGGACGTTCAACAGGACGACACTACCGTTAAGCACTTCTGAGAATTCGGTGATGCCACGTTAGGTCTTTCGATGAAAACTTATCGATGGCTTCTTCATACACTTGTATCATAGTTGTCAATGTTTCAATTAATCAGACGGTTGCCTATATAACTACTTCGCTATCTTTTCTATTATCTAGCAACAATTTAAGTCCCAGGCACATCATCCAATAGGTAATAGTGCATTGAACTGATCCCATTGTGTGTAATAATACCTAAATTCCCAACACTCGATGTGAGAGCATTACGTCCTCTGTCACACACGGCGCATGGAAACGCCCTTAGCAACAACTTTACATAGAATTCATCGCCCGGAATCTGTTCTCCCGAGTCGTTGAATCGAACAGCTGATGTATGACGTGACACGCATACACACAGTTAATTTGCATTAGGTGTCATCTCAGACTGAAGGTACTTAGAATGTCCGGGCCGTCGGACGGCGCTGCAATGCACGCATCTGATTATAGACAGTTGGTCGCAAAACGATCGTTTGCAGCATGACCGGCGCAGCCAATATCTACAGTCAAAAAGTCTGCTTCAAGAGGGAAATGTTCGAGAGCAGCTAATGGGGCAAAATAATAAAAAGATATACTTGCTGCCGAAAACCTAACGAGACGTCAATGTGAAAAGCAAAGCAGGGGCACCGCCAGTGCCAGAGTACGACGTAGTTAGAAAAGCATGGCGCAGGCGATTGTGTTCCGTGATAAATAGAGTGGAGCTTGCTAAGACAAGATAGCAGTGATTTCTTGTATCATGTGGCTGCCGCCGCCACCGCTGCCTAATACTTCACATCCACCGGTCACGTTATGTTGGTTCGTTAGTTATTTGGGTACAATGGCGCTTGAACCAAAATGTAGGATCATTTAGTGCCCATAGGGTTCATTCAGCATGCCATAATCACCAGAGAAGTGTCATCGAGGTGAGTATATGGCCTGCAATCCGGTCGCTACGCCGCATCGGAATATGCTTCCAGAATGAACGATTTCCGTGCCATTTGCTAACACGTCGCTGTAGGTTAAACATCGCATCCTATTTCCATAAATTAGCATTCACTCCCTTAAAAGATGTTGGCACGAGAAAAACACATGTCGTACCATCAGGGTTCTAGGGAGAATGGGCTTCTCGTTGCTAAAGATAAGGAATTGGTGGGCAGCATGTGTGGTCGATGCAGTCTGCACAGCGTCACCCAAAGTCGCTCCTGGACCTGCGATAGCACGATTGCTAGTATCCGAGGTATGGTTTTATTGAATGCAGCTTATTGCCGATATGTGCGTTCGAGCTCCTGTGCCACCTTGCATTCAAATACGACTTAATTCCGAGGATGTGGTCCCTGGCTGAAAGTGATAAACACGTGGTGGGAAATTATATTTCCTGGGCTGCCCATTTCACTGCGAGATCGGCTTGTTCATTTCCGTGCATTCGGACATAGCTGCGTGACAGCATTACATTCGACATGGCTGGGTGACAGTACTACATTCTGACAAGGTTGGGTGACTGCAGTATACTCCGACAAGGTTGGATGACAGCACTACATTCCGACATGGCTAGATAACCGCACTACATTCCGGCATGGCTGGCTGACAGCAGTATATTCTGACATGGCTGGCTGACAGCAGTATATTCAGACAAGGTTGGGTGACAGCACTACATTTCGACAAGTTTGGGTGACAACAATGCGTTCCGACATGGCTTGATGACAGCAGTATATTCCGACATGGCTGGATGGCAGCAGTATATTCAGACAAGGTTGGGTGACAGCACTACATTCCGACATGGCTGGATGGCAGCAGCCACCGTCACCGCCTGTTACTTCATGCAATAATAAAACACAATCACGTTCTCGAGAACACTTCATGAAATTAAGAGGTTGCTTATTTCCTTTATTCTTGCATAATGAGATTATAGAGCCCATCAGGTTCTAATCAGTGTGGAAAGTAATAATTATAACTTGGTAACCGGCGACTTCCTCAGGTAAGTATTCTATTTATGGAAAACACACGGAAACATTGAATTTAGCCTGTATTTTTGCTCCAAGAAACTAGTAAATAATTGCTTTGGCAACAACTCCATATGTTTCAACAGTGTGGCTAAGGTCTTGACTTGATCTAACCTTTGACTCATATATCCAAACGTGACAAGACATGCATTTAGTATCGTATGCTATTAATTGAAGCCGTAGTTACCTAGAGTGTCCATGTCGCATAGGTATAGTATAGTTCACGACTCTTGAAAACTTCACGTGTACATTGTTCTAAAACTTTGAATTTTAATTGATTCAAGCACTCAAGGTATGAACGCTGGGTGTCTATCGGAAGACACCGTATCATGCAACATGTTCGTTTGTGTTCCGTTTCGCTAACACACTGGTGACAGTTCGGAGCCCTCCCCGACCCTGCACTTGAGAAGGTAGATAATGCTCTTTACGATAAACGGTTAGAATTGTCTTTATCTACAGTGCCTGTAAGGGTTCTGAAAAAGAGAGCAATATGAAGGTGGAGCTGTCTTTCTGAGCTCGATCCTAGTTCCCGGCCAGGGTAGCGCACCCACCAGGGTTCCAATACGCCCCGGGTAGCGCACCTACCAGGGTTCCAATACGCCTCGGGCAGCGCACCTACCAGGGTTCCAATACGCCCCGGGTAGCGCACCTACCAGGGTTCCAATACGCCGTGCCTCGACGCGGCGTGATGCGCTCTAAGCACCATCCCAGTCCCCAGCCCAGGTAGGGTTCCAATACGCCGTTCCTGAACATGACACTCCATGTCCACACTCCATGTCCATGTCCACCGCGGCTCCAGTCGTGTCCACCGTCGCCTCGTCAGCTGCGCGTCGGCTTCCGCAGACACAGCGCTCCACGCCGCTCGCCGGAAATCCCATCAGCATTCTGTGCACGCGCAGCCGGCAGGTGTGCTGCGCAGCGGGCTGTCGGCACGGTCGGATATCCGCTGGTGACGTCAGCAGCGCCTCTTGCCGCCGCCAGCTCGGGCGGCAGCTCGAGTCGGTCGGCGCCGGAAGTGGTCGCGCGGGGTTAAGCCCGACTGCGCGGTACGCATCGCGGCCGGAAGCTCTCGCATGCGGTGGCAGTTGCATAGCGTGGCGGATTTGATCTTCTGTGCTGTCGTCCGTCGCACCTTTGTCTGGTAGAGGATTGCCGGTGCTGGTGACGCATGTCCCCAAACACACTCCAATCTTATGAGATTATTATCGTGATATCCCCAAATAATTGTAAAGGTTACATTGCACCGCAACAACCGACTTAAGGGTCAATGAGGTAAACTAAGCCACCACATAAACGATCGTGCCACCGTACGAGAAATTACGGAGGGGACAGGGGATGATGCAAGGGGCACTGGAGGCTTGTGCCCCTGTGGAAAGATGGAGTCCCCTGCCCCCTACCGGGAAGAGACACCTGGGTAGGCTCGAGTGCACTGCCCCTACAATTTTTCATCCATAGGCTCCCCTCAGAAAGAAAACCAGCTCCCTTGGAAGGATAGGCACCCGTCTGGAACGGCTCGAGTGCACCTCCGCCCCCGTGAATTTTCAGCCGGAGGCACCTCTCGGACAAAAACGCTCTCCAGGTACTTTCTCAGTGGCGCCTCTCCGAACATGTGCCCCCATGCCAATTCATGGATCCGCCCCTGCGACGAGACGAGGCATAACGCTTCTCGTCTCATTTTCCTCTACTTCCCGAAGTTGAGGAACTACAAAATAATCGAGTTATACTAGCAAATATTCGTCATCATTATAAATATGATTCCTTTGATTTTTCTGCGTCTCCAATTACTGATTCAAAGGGCGGAGGAGTTTGCATGGCCAGCACCACTTTTCTGGTGAACAAACAAATATCGTGGTACTTCGGGGGTCAAATCTAGCGGGTTGGGACTTTGTGGAATGATTATCATGATGTTAGCTCGCCGGTTGTGAGGAACATATTGTGCGCTTTGAGCACTCTTGAAAACATTCATACCATTTTAAAGTGTCCGTTTTCATCTTCAAAATAATAAATTATGTTAACAGTGTTCTTCAAACACTGCTTCGCAATTCAATAGCTTAGAGAGGCCCTGTCGTCACTATATGCACCTTTCATTCATTGAGGAAAACATCAGCTGGCAGAAAACCTCAGCCTGACATATTCCCGTGCCACGTGACGCCATAATGACGTCACAGCCTCCCGTACAGTGAGGGCTCGATAAATGTACTGGGATCCCTTCTAGAAGAAGTGAATAGGCAAGGCAACAATGCACACAACACAAGGGTATTGGAGATCTATGTAGAAATTTTTAAGATGCAATGCTGTCGAAATTTTACTGTGCGATGCTTACTTGTTACTTGCGATGTTGTCGAAATAAATTTTGAAGATGCGATGCTGTTTGAAGATGAAGATACGATGGTGAAAAGCATGCGATACTGGATTTATATGGCGAAATGTTGGAAAGGTTTCAGGTGCATGTCATATCGGATATATGTGGTGAGATGTTAGAGATATTTCAGATGCATGTCACGTTGGCTAGATATGGCGAGATGTTCTAGCTGTTTCAGATGCAAACCCCGGATATTTATGTGGGGAGATGTTGGAGATGTTTTAGATGCATGTTGTATAATACATGTAAAATACATGTACATGTATGTTGGAGATGCATCAGATACGTGCAATGCTAGATATCTGTGATGAGGTGCTGGAAATATCTCAGATGCATGTCATGTGAGATATTTGTGACGGGATGTTGGAGACGCTAGAGACGTTCGGATTCCGCCATCGAAGTGGCCCCGAACAGCAAACAACGTCCGACGACTGTGTCGTCCAATTTCATACTAATACCTTCATCAATGTCTTTTGATAAAGAAGTATCTAATTCCGTGTAAATCGCCATATTTACCAATCACTCCGGACGAGACCGATTTGCGACGGACAGTTCGCGATCCACCAGATGCGATGTTGTCAAATGGCGGACGGGTGTTGCACCGACGCGGTCGACACTGACCCCGGCCATTAGTTGGGATGACGCATCCACCGCTGGCTTGTCAGAATCGTTCAACGACAAAGTGAACTTCAATAGCCCGATATAGAATGACAGTGTATGACTCAGGTGCGGTGGTGATTGACCGAACACATGAACCTGTCCCCGCCCCTCACCACATCCACAGTCAGATCCGGTCGGGAAGGGTACTGACTGGTGACCCGACATGCCACGAGAGACCTCTCCCAGATTTTACTGACCATGACCGACCGACATGTCAAGTGACCCCACCACTCCCAAAGCATTTCAACAGTGGCAGGCATGTCACGTGATACCCTCCCGTCACTCCCGGGGCCCGCTGACGCCGAGAAGGACATGACTCGGGGCCCCTTCCCACCACTCCCGGAGTATATTAGTGGTGACCAACATGGCACGTGCCTCCTCGCCACTCACAGAGTGTATTAATGGTGACCGATATGTTACGTGACCCCTCCGGCCACTCCGACCAAGTGCTGCCTTTTATTTGAAGAATACAAACTCACGTACGTCAAATACAGTTTGCTGATGAAAGCTGCCAAGGACCATTGTCATAGGGACCATCTGCGTTTCTGAGCATCTTCTAAGAACACATCTAAAGGACATGTGATACTGGTAAGAAACTATGACGGCAATACAATGTGCATGTCGAACCTCCAGCTGCAATGTCTTACCCCGGCCGGTGTGCGGCATCTTGCCACCTTCGCCGGTGGAGACAGCGGGGTGTGACCTCCACCTCTTGTTTCTTAATAAAGTAGCTATAGACAAAGAAAAATTGATGTGACGTGGGGCGAGATCATGCGATTGACACCCGACGTTTGTATCTAGAGGTGAGAGTTTACCCTCCATGCCAGGCCAAATGTCAAATTTTCGTCCAAATCGACTTGTCACAATCTGATCAAAAATGATTCATAAACTGTAACATGCATGCACTTTTGGTATAAACAGGGTGCTAATTGGTGCATTCCGGATGTAATGGCATATCCCAAGCTCGATTTGAATCATAGGTTACGGGTCATGCCAGACTAAGGGCCGATCCCATATTTAAATGCTAATAGAATGTTGGCTAAACCATTGCATTCACCCACCCACAGGCAAAAATCTACAGCAAAATCGGATTCAGTACTTCAACAAATCTGATGCAACTAAAAGTATTCTGTCAAGATGAGAAATAATCATCTGAAGTTACCTTAGCTAATGACCTTGAATGACCTTGGAACTGTACAGAGACGATGTCCGTGCTGCAATCCAAGTCATCAATTCACCCACCCATCATAAGTGTGTCACGTTTGGTTACAGAATCACGTGAAGTCTGGATAATCCTGGATCTCGTTAAAAAATGGCTGGTGGTGTTCCTACTTACGTCATTTCTCTGTGACCTAACATGGCCCAACACAAGACAAAAATAGAGCAAAACTTCGAAAAAGACGCACCAGAAGGTACGAAAAAATTCCACTTGGTTCCATTGAACGGTTTGGAAGCTACCCACGAAATGCCTTCGGGGTTTGCACATTTCCCTCCACTGGCGACGGTTAATGATCTCTGATTTTATTTATCGTTAGTCCACTTTAAATCGTTACTAGAAGATATAATGATTCAGCACTAGAATGGAATGGAATGCAGCCGTACAGTGATCAGCTGACTGAATATTACACGGGACTGATACAAAAGGGACAAATTGCACCAAGGGTCGGGAGTGTTGAAACTAGATAAGTTGATATTGCATAGTATACTTATTCGTTCATTAATGTATCTAATAATTGTATACGTTCACTACCGTTTATTCTTCACTTTACACAACAGGTGCTGCAGCCTTTCTTCTATGGGCGCTAAATGACCAACCATGGTCGATGCGCCCTAAAACCACAATCACACACACACACACACACACACACACAGCCTTTCTTCTACGTTGTTAAGCAGACGGAGTTTGTATTGAAGTCTCATATGTGCTGGCAGTGACTGCTTTCAAGGGCCAGCAAGGTAAACGATGCATACTATGACCTCGGGTAGCACGCTAACGTGGCAAATTTCTCCTGCAATTGGTATGACTTGCCCCCGCAGTTAATTCTCGGTCCCCATTGCACCAGCATTGTCACGGGGGAAATGCCGTTTGACTATACCACGACTGGGGTGCCAACAAGAAGATCCACAGCCCGGATTCTTATTATACGCAATTATGAAAGTATGACATCAAGCAAAGGCAGGAATTATATAGCACCTATAGTTCAACAAAGCATAAATTGGCTTTCCCTGCAACGAATATTCCCCAGCCCAGTATCTTGTGTTGACCCATGCGTAAAAGCACCGTCATGATAAAATATTTTTGCAGTGAAGATGGCCTGAATTTTTTTTAACCCATTTCTGAATCAGAGGTTCTGTTCATTCACCCTGACACCCTACGTTTCCATGCAAATTGACATGAATACAATATCCGTGAATACAATATCAAATTTCATCGCCATTAAAGTGTATGAAGTTCTGTAAAGACAGGTTCACGTACGGGAGACGGCACACATTACCGGTCCAGCTCTACACCACTACACATGCTCGCACGACAGCCTGTAGAAAACAATAGCGTTGCAGCGTAACAATCCATTCTACAAGGTCATCAGCAACGGCACAACTTGAACCGGCGATAGTCACGCGCTCGTGCACCACTCAACGGAAAATAACCACGTGCTCACAACACTCGAGACCTGACTAAATGCTAACAGAACACCCAGCAGAAGGTGGTCTCGCGCCCAATCTTGTTTTGTACACCCTAAATCATCTTTTATTTATCGATCATCATACTAGGGTGTGGCTCCATTATGCTTCGAAACGAGACTTACAAATTATATTTTAACCGCACACATCCTTCGTGGTCAGAAATATTCTGCCACTTTCTCCGGAATACGTCGAGTTCATTTATATTTTGACCAATGCTTTGTCCAACCGTCCGTCGGACCGCACCGTCTGCAGTCGTCCGTCGGACCACATCTCCTGCAGTGGTCCACCGGACCGCATCGCCTGCAGTGGTCCGCCGGACCGCACCGTCTGCAGTCGTCCGCCGGACCATATCGCCTGCAGTGGTCCGCCGGACCGCATCGCCTGCAGTGGTCCGCCGGACCGCACCGTCTGCAGTGGTCCGCCGGACCGCATCGCCTGCAGTTGTCCGCCGGACCGCATCGCCTGCAGTGGTCAGCCGGACCGCACCGTCTGCAGTCGTCCGCCGGACCGCACCGTCTGCAGTGGTCCGCCGGACCGCATCGCCTGCAGTGGTCCGCCGGACCGCACCGTCTGCAGTGGTCCGCCGGACCGCATCGCCTGCAGTGGTCCGCCGGACCGCATCGCCTGCAGTGGTCCGCTGGACCGCATCGCCTGCAGTGGTCCGCCTGACCGCACCGTCTGCAGTGGTCCGCCGGACCGCATCGCCTGCAGTGGTCCGCTGGACCGCATCGCCTGCAGTGGTCCGCCGGACCGCATCGCCTGCAGTGGTCCGCCGGACCGCATCGCCTGCAGTGGTCCGCTGGACCGCATCGCCTGCAGTGGTCCGCCGGACCGCATCGCCTGCAGTGGTCCGCCGGACCGCATCGCCTGCAGTGGTCCGCTGGACCGCATCGCCTGCAGTGGTCCGCTGGACCATATCGCCTGCAGTAGTCCGCCGGACCGCATCGCCTGCAGTGGTCCGCCGGACCGCATCGCCTGCAGTGGTCCGCCGGACCGCACCGCCTGCAGTGGTTCGCCGGACCGCATCGCCTGCAGTGGTCCGCCGGACCGCATCGTCTGCAGTGGTCCGCCGGACCGCATCGCCTGCAGTCGTCCACCGGACCGCATTGCGCGAGGACGTGCATAGACCGTGCTTTGGCTTGACATTGCTGTTGGCGATGCGGCCTGGCGCTGGACGACAAGCAATTCCAGCAGATCCAGGCTTTCAGCCGCACATAAGGCGAATGTGGAGGTTTGACACGCCTCTCTGACTTAGCTTTTAACTCATCGGGTTAGTGTGCCCTGTGCAAGAGTTAGTGTGTCCCATGTGAAAGTTAGTGCGTCCCATGTGAGAGTTAGTACGTCCGATGTGAGAGTTAATGCGTCCCATGTTAGAGTAAGTACGTCCCATGTGAGAGTCAGTGCGTCCCATGTGAGAGTCAGTGCGTCCCATGTGAGAGTTAGTGTGTCCCATGTGAGAGTCAGTACGCCCCATGTGAGAGTTAGTACGCCACATGTGGGAGTCAGTGTGTCCCATGTGAGTGTTAGTACGTCCAATGTGAGAGTTAGTACGTCCCATGTGAGAGTTAGTGTGTCCCATGTGAGAGTTAGTACGTCCAATGTGGGAGTTAATACGCCCCATGTGAGAGTTAGTACGTCCCATGTGAGAGTTAGTGCGTCCCATGTGAGCCAGTACGTCCCATGTGAAAGCTGGTGAGTCCCATGCGAGAGTTAGTGCGTCCCATGTGAGAGTTAGTAAGTCCCATGCGAGAGTTAGTGCGTACCATGTGAGAGTTAGTAAGTCCCATGTGAGTTAGTGCGTCCCATGTGAGAGCTAGTGCGTCCCATAGTGTTCCGGCGTCCGGTGTAGTGGCGCGGTCAAGACTTTGAATTCCTCGGATTTCGAATGCTTTGTCTTCAAGTGCGGGGGATTTTCAACGTTCCATTTATATAGGCTGAGAAAAACGTTACTTTTCTTCGGTATGCGGCTAGGACGTGCCCAACCTTCACCTCCGTGATCCCTCTTTGGCCGGAAAGTAATCCGACACCGACGCCGCAGAACCATATCGTCATTAACGGTATTCTACAACTGCCCTAAATAATTACAGGTGCAAACGCTTCTCTGTTCGTGCAGTGAATGATGCCTCGTTGCCAATTACGTGCCCGTTACTGCTCTAAAAAATGTGCAAACGTGCGGAGCTACCCCGTTTGTCGCGGGTGGGCCACGTCATAGATGGCGCCACGTGCGGTCGGTCAAGCGTGTCCAGATGTCGCTGGCGCCGCCACAACGATCCGATCACGGCCGCAGCCGCACCACACCGCCAGATACACGCTCACCACTGCTGGCATTAGTTCCACGGGACGGCTGTTGTGGCTGGCTTCCGGCGAGTACGGTATTGGGGAGGTGCACTGGAGGTCAGATAACTGGGCTGCCAGTGAGTAAATGGCTGGCGGCGTGCCCCACCGGCCCACCTGCGCACGTTCCAGGAGCCGCCCAACGGTGCAACGAGAGCAAGCGCCGCTCACTGCCCGCCGGCCGACTCACAGCCGGCGGCCGCCCCTCAGTGACTGCCCGACCAGGCGGCGGCCCAGCTCCGCCCGATAGACCGCTGCGGTGTATACGGGCACGCGCCGCGTACTAGCCGCCAGTGGAGGGTGACGGGAGGCGTCAGGCTGCTGGAGCGTGCACGCAGAGTCGTCGGCAGACCCGCCGCCCACTCGGACCGCTGACGGGCGGCGTGCGCCACTGGCACCGCTGGCGGCCAGGCTGGCTGGTCTGACGGTGGAGGAGCCCGATAACCAGGCGGCACCGACACTCGCCGTGAAGACTGCGGTGCAGAGGCGGCAGGTGTGGGCTGGGTCGTACTCGCGAGAGGCCGGCAAGTACTCGGGAGTGGTCGGCAAGTAGTCGGGAGTGGTCGGCAAGTACTCGGGAGTGGTCGGCAAGTAGTCGGGAGTGGTCGGCAAGTACTCGGGAGTGGTCGGCAAGTAGTCGGGAGTGGTCGGCAAGTACTCGGAGTGGTCGGCAAGTAGTCGGGAGTGGTCGGCAAGTACTCGAGAGTGGTCGGCAAGTAGTCGGGATTGGCCGGCAAGTACTCGGGAGTGGTCGGCAAGTACTCGGGAGTGGTCGGCAAGTAGTCGGGATTGGCCGGCAAGTACTCGGGAGTGGTCGGCAAGTACTCGGGAGTGGTCGGCAAGTAGTCGGGATTGGTCGGCAAGTACTCGGGAGTGGTCGGCAAGTACTCGGGAGTGGTCGGCAAGTAGTCGGGAGTGGTCGGCAAGTACTCGAGAGTGGTCGGCAAGTACTCGAGAGTGGTCGGCAAGTAGTCGGGATTGGTCGGCAAGTACTCGAGAGTGGTCGGCAAATAGTCGGGAGTGGTCGGCAAGTAGTCGGGAGTAGTCGGCAAGTACTCGGAGTGGTCGGCAAGTAGTCGGGAGTGGTCGGCGAGTAGTCGGGAGTGGTCGGCAAGTAGTCGGGATGGTCGGCAAGTACTCGAGAGTGGTCGGCAAGTAGTCGGGAGTGGTCGGCAAGTAGTCGGGAGTGGTCGGCAAGTACTCGGGAGTGGTCGGCAAGTAGTCGGGAGTGGTCGGCAAGTAGTCGGGAGTGGTCGGCAAGTACTCGAGAGTGGTCGGCAAGTACTCGAGAGTGGTCGGCAAGTAGTCGGGATTGGTCGGCAAGTACTCGAGAGTGGTCGGCAAATAGTCGGGAGTAGTCGGCAAGTAGTCGGGAGTAGTCGGCAAGTACTCGAGAGTGGTCGGCAAGTAGTCGGGAGTGGTCGGCGAGTAGTCGGGAGTGGTCGGCAAGTAGTCGGGAATGGTCGGCAAGTACTCGAGAGTGGTCGGCAAGTACTCGAGAGTGGTCGGCAAGTAGTCGGAAGTGGTCGGCAAGTACTCGAGAGTGGTCGGCAAGTACTCGAGAGTGGTCGGCAAGTAGTCGGGAGTGGTCGGCAAGTAGTCGGGAGTGGTCGGCAAGTAGTCGGAAGTGGTCGGCAAGTACTCGAGAGTGGTCGGCAAGTACTCGAGAGTGGTCGGCAAGTAGTCGGAAGTGGTCGGCAAGTACTCGAGAGTGGTCGGCAAGTACTCGAGAGTGGTCGGCAAGTACTCGAGAGTGGTCGGCAAGTACTCGAGAGTGGTCGGCAAGTAGTCGGAAGTGGTCGGCAAGTACTCGAGAGTGGTCGGCAAGTACTCGAGAGTGGTCGGCAAGTAGTCGCGAGTGGTCGGCAAGTAGTCGGGAGTGGTCGGCAAGTAGTCGGGAATGGTCGGCAAGTACTCGAGAGTGGTCGGCAAGTAGTCGACAGTGGTCGGCAAGTAGTCGACAGTGGTCGGCAAGTAGTCGGGAGTGGTCGGCAAGTACTCGAGAGTGGTCAGCCAGTAGTCGGGAGTGGTCGGAAAATAGTCGGGAGTAGTCGGCAAGTAGTCGGGGAGTGTTGAGGAGTCGTCAACTCATGAGTGTTTGGACTGGCACTTCACAGCTCCACGGACGGAAAATCACAACCTAAAAACTGGCCATTTTTTAACACTGGTCACATGTGAGCGACGCTGGCCAGCAAATGTGAGCGGTGCTGGTCGTCGGATGTGAGCAGTGCTGGCGGTCAGATGTGAGAGGTGCTGGCCGTCAGATGTGAGCGGTGACGTGCTAAAATGCTTTGCGTGGGTGACTCGATCGTGGAGACGACACATTCGGCACATCTCGCCGGCACCAAGGCCGCCCAGGAGCTGTTGACCTGAGCTGGCCGAGCAGTTGCCACCTGGCCTGACCCGGGGTCAGTGATGCCAGACGCCCACGCAGATGCTCTTCTCCATCATCTGGGCGAGCCGGGCAGGTACCAGGTGCTGGTGGCCGTGCTGCTGTGCTTCAACATGGTGCCGGTGGCGATGAACCACTTGCTGACGGCATTTCACAGCTTGACGCCGCCGCACAACTGTCGAGTAAGTGTTGAGACAGGCGGCCCAGGTGACCTCTGTGGTGAAAGAGTCCACTCCACGTCTTCAATCTCCAGATTTGTGCTGTCATCACCACTCAACGTATACATTTCTACAAGATCCATGACTATCAATTATCGCCTCAATCAAATCAATATTCCGATGGGTACCGAGATAAAGAGGAGGAACTGGAGAACTTCACGATAATTCATTTTTACTCCGGCTTGACGTGACCATCCCAGCAGAACTGAAAACATGTGTAGCCGCAGCGCGTACGGTGCAGTGTCCTTGACTACTTGCTCGATGACTGCCTCAACGACACCTGCTTACTGCTTACAACTGTCCAAACGACATCTGCTTAATGACACTCCCTCAATGATTCGTCAGTTGGCTTATGAGCTAAATAGTACCTAACCATCCACCAATTCATCCTCCTCCTTTTCCTGATGGACGGTACCATACCGACACCCTAGTCAATACCTCGTCAAGCGTACTTCAGAAACACAATAGTCGTCAGTGCAGCTTCGTAAAGGCAAAATATTCACCGTCAGTCACGTGGATTGGCAAAGGGCGGGTGAATTTATGAAGTTTACTCACGCTGCCGTTGCTTAACCGATGCTCATCAAATGAGACCTCGACAATCATATTTCGCTGAGCGGCTTTGCGGGAGCAGTTTTGCCAAATGTACACCTCGGTTATCGCACATGTAAATGATACTGCAAATAAGAAGGTGGACTGTGGACTGTGGAACACATTATCTGCACCCTGCATTCAGATCAAAGGCAAATGCAGGAGGTGCATGCACCCCTCCCATGGGGAATGGTGGGAGCCCTCAGACCGAAAAAGGCACTCCTTCAAGAAATCAGGAGTGCATCTCCACCTCCTCGACGAACTACTAAGCCAAAGCTCTTTTTAGAGGAACAGATGCAATTTTGAGACGAAAAGGTTTGCTTCAGCGTATTTAGCCCACCCAGCTCAACAAATTCCATTCCGTCAGAGGAAATGTGTCCCCATGGCAAATGCCTGGATCCACCTCTGATTCAACTAAATAACAAGCTGTGCGTTGCCACATGGTGCTTCAAACGTCCGTCCAGCTCGTACATGGTGAACCCGCTCAGGGCATCCCAACCCAATGAAAGGACAACCGACAACGATAGCTGGCGAACACATTAGTGCATTCCTGCTTTCTTTCTTGCATATTTCTTTCGAAATCTGTAGGAATATACCCAGACTACACTGACACAATTTCGTGTTCCTTTATCAAAAGGAACACACACTGAAAGCATTCCCTTGCCCCAAAATATTAGAGTAGAGGAGGGACAAGCTTAGCGGCCAAGAAATATTGCGAGGTATAGGTATATTTATATACCTACTCAACCATTTGTAGTATAAATGCATGGACCCTTCAGCGAGAGACAGCCTCATAAATAAGATATCATTAAATGCCATAAATGCTGGAGAGGACTGGGAAGGTCAGCCATCGCTACCTATGCAGCGGCGGCTGCTACGCGATGGCAAGATGACAACCCAGCTGTGATGATGGCGGCTCCAGTGGTGCCAGTTGTTTCTCCTTGAACCGGGGTGACACAGATTAAGCAAAATGAAAGGAAATATTCACTTCTAGGATAATGTGTGCTGGGCATAGTTGGCGAGTGATATTGCTAATCCCTCCCCTCTCCCAAAATCTTGCACTTATTTTTACCCACTGTTGTTCACGCTTTATTTTATGAAAGCATGCAGGTTTTGTAACGGCGCCATAGCATGGGCCTTACAATTATCATGAATACCCTCCCTATCAAAATACGTCTGAACTTAGCGGTAACAGAAAGAAGCAATTGTGTCGATGGAGATAGCAATCGTTTCGATCCAAGCAAATAATGTGCACGAATTCATAAGAAGATTTGTTAAGGTTCCTATATTTTCCGTGATAGATTTTCTTGTGTTGGTAGGTATGCGATGGCAGATAAATGACCAAATGTTTGTTTTATTATGGTCTTTACCGGACAGTTGAACCTTGATTAAAGGTCTCGCATTAGCCCGTCAGCACGGGACATCTTATTTTCCCATGCATCTAACTATCCTAGCATATATATATATATATATATATATATATATATATATATATATATATATATATATATATATATACATACATATATATGTATATATGCATCTATATGTATATATATATACAGATACATGTATATATATATATATATATATATAAATGCGTGGACCCCTTAATATTAAAGTGACATAAATCCAAGCAGCTTTCGAAATGTGTGTAGGGAGCCCTTAATAGGTAGGGGATCCACTTCAGATGCTTTTCCCTCCGCCCTCCTGGACCAAATCCTAGCTACGTGTCCACTGCGCGGGATGAACTGTTTATGCATTTACCGAATTTCATGGCCCGGGCCAGTGCCACTGGTTGTGCTACAAGCCACCAATGTAACTCACGCTCTAACCCGAGCCCCGTTGGCTTCCAGCTGCCGAATCACTGGTCACGAGAGTCAAGTCTCCCGAAGGCAACCAGTCAGACCAACCAGCGTCAGGCAACCGAACGGTCGACCAATCAACGTCGAGCAAATGAAAAGCTGACCAACCAGCATCTAACGATCGGAAAACAAACTTACGTGCAGTGCAGCATGTACATCGAGCCAGCCAACCACAGCTGGGGAACCAAGGACTGCATCTATGGATACGAGTTCCACGTGCAGGATTTTGGGTGGACCGCTGTCGCAGAGGTTTGTTCCTACAGGAGCATGAGAAGGAGCAGCGGGTCCCAACGTTGGAAACCTTAACTTGCGCTTCATGGGGGATCGAATACGTTGTCCTTCCCTCCGACCCTATTATCAGCCGCTCTTACGCTCATATTCCCATGAGATCCAATAGTTTCAAAACGAGGCGGGCCATATGATTTACCATTGCGCATGACATGCCATTATCGACCTAAATTTTATGATTTTTTTTTAATCCAGGATTTTCACTGGAAAGCTTTCTGCACCAGTCGACTAACAGAAGCGGCCTACTCCTCACCAATTATCACCTCTCTTTGTGCTGTGCTTCAGTGGGGTTTGATCTGTAATGCGCCGATTGACCTGTGCTGTGCTTCAGTGAGATTTGATCTGTAATGCACCGATTGACCTGTGCTGTGCTTCAGTGGGGTGTGATCTGTAATACACCGATTGATCTGCGCTGGGTTGACCAATTGATTCGGGTTGGTTTGGCCTGCAATCATAGCGTATCGTATCGTATATTTTCACATTGGGTTCGACACATTCGGTTTTTCGGCAATGTACATGTTCAAATGAGGCTAGATGACATGAAGTTTGTTCACGAAATTAATCGCCCACGACTGCATTCACAGGTAAAAACGGCGGTGCCGATTAACGAAAACAAATCGTCACAAGTATGGCACACTCATAAAGCAAAACATGATTCTTAGGTTCAGTATGCATTGGTAGATGGTCAGTGTATGTGGGTGTGATTCTCTTTCTTGTATTCATCCAAACCACTATAAAGTAAAAATATCTTTAACGTCTCGGTTTTGGTGGACCGTAGTCCTAGTTGACCAGATTTCCTCATGATATGTATTTCCATGCTGGCTGTTGCTGACTAGCAATTCTTGACGAAGTATTTCTGTTTCGCTTTTCATGATCACTTCATGCACCAGGCGTATTCTGTGACAAACCGTCAGTTCTTTAGCACCTAGACAGTGAAAGACACCTACGGCATCTGCTACGTGGCTGTTACCTTCTACCCCTGATCACGCGTACTGCGAGATTGATTAGCGCTTGAATTCTTTTTGCGTGGTTTTCTCACTGCGCCGAAACGCAAAAATATCGAATGGTGGATATGACAAGTGTACGAATTTTAAATAATTGACAGGTTTAAATAATTGCCTGAGATGTGAACGTCTGGCGTGGTCCAGTGCTGCCAGGCTGCCAGGCTGTGATGCGCCGTGCAATACGTAACGCGCCGGTTTACCTGTGCTGAGTTTCAGTGGGGCCTCGTCTGCGACCGCCAGCACCTGGTTCGGCTGATATCTGCGATCTACTTTGTTGGAGTGATGCTTGGAGGCCTAGTGCTTGGCGCATTGTCGGACCGGTGAGGACACAATTTCTCCGCGTGTCACTGTGTCATGGTATCACCATGTCACCGTGTCGTCATGTCACCGTGTCACCATGTTATTTTGTCACCATGTCACCGTGGGACAATGCCGCTGCGTCGCCGTGCTACCGCTTAATCATGTCACCATATCATCATGTCTGAAAGTCACCACGTCACTGTGTTACCATGTCACCATGTCACCGTGTCGCCGTGTGTTTGTGTGTAGTTGGGATTTTCGGGCGCGTCAGCTGCTTCGGCTATATTGCTACCACAACTAACATGTTAGAAGTACATCAGGACATAAAACGAAGCATAGAAAGGCGATGACAGAGAATGAGAGTAAAATACAGAATCAATCAGAGCGATCAGTAATGGAGATGACCGTGTCACTGTGTCACTGAGTGACCGTGTCATCGTGTGACCGTGTCGCTAGGCATGCACGTACATTGCGCCCGACATGCACGCACGGTTCAAAACCATAGAAATCCACTGTGTGACGCGCAAAACCCGAGTTATTTATAATCTGAGCTTTTTTATTTGGTCATTAACATGCTAAAGAAAACATATGCAATATGAAGTACATTTTGCGAAATTCTCCTTTGTGTTGAACGGTGTTTATAGTTATCAGCAGTGTAGCACTTTACAGCTTCCTACGATAAAATGTAACCATACGCTAGGGATGAAGGTATATTAATAAGCCGAGGTGCCCAGGTACGGCCGCCAGCCGGTGCTGCTGCTCTGCCTCTACGGTCAGCTGTCTCTGGGTGTGGCTCTCTTCTTTGCCACCAGACTGATCGTCTTCATCACCATCCGCTGCTTGCAGGGCTTCTTCGTTCAGGTAGGTGCTTAGAGTTCCCGGTGCTGGAGAATATGTGGTCGCCAGACACAAGGGTAGAACTTTACATACCTGGGGCGGGGATGGCGCTAAAACGTAGCGTGCCCGCTCCTCAATAACTAAAGCTTTTAATAATTGACTATATATGACCCCCAGCCGATTTGAGCTCTCCAATTGCCTTCAGGCATCCCCCAGTAGCTTGGTAAGGTGTCGCCCCCATCCAGGTACATAGCCTGCTAAGTCCGGGTGAACTGAGCGTGCAAAGCCGAGCCGTCAGCGACCTGACCTGCCGTCGGGGAGGAGCAATGTCAAAGTCATTATTTGCACAAATGCAAATTATTCGGACGTAAGCGGCCACGGACGTGGCCGCTTACGTCCGGCCGCAGTCCGGGCTGCACGGCCAGGCGCCCCATATCGGGAGCCCTCGGGTGAACCTTGACCGTGAGTTGTGGCCGAGCCGCAGAGGGTGCGACCACCAGTACCAGTCTATAAGCGACTCGAAATATTCAGTGGGAGTGGGAGAATATGGGCGGGTGTGAAATGTGCAGGGACGCGATTGGTAGATGTGGAATGTAAGAGGTTTGCACGCTAAGTTTGAGGCCCTATCCGGGTCTCTGTCGTACCGCTGAGCAACACTCCATACTTCCGGAGCTCGCTCAGCGGCCGGCACCGTACAATGACCTCGGGGTCTGGCGTGGGCTACGCGTCGCACTTCGCCACCTCGGAGCGAGGTTCGGGCTGAGTTTTCCTTATTGACGGGGTGATGGGTGTACCGAAAGAACGAAGTAGCTCACTCAGTGCTGCAATGAGTTCATCCGTTTTGCTTGTTTGTACGCGCTGTGAAGCCGATGAGCTATTTTTCGCTTTTGTCGCGTTTGTCGTTCGAGGATGGGTGCGATCGTAAAGATTCCTCGCTTCCCGAAATGTTGCTTTTTGGGTGTTTTATTGAGAGTATTTCTTTCTCTTCGGAGTAGCTGGGACAGGTGAGGTCGAATGAAGCGTGGGAGACCTGTCCCCTGCCGCAGTTTACACAGAATTTCACTTCGGAAGTACATTACTCCATGGGGTGGTTGGGGCACACTTGTTGCACACAGGACGATTGCTACAATACTGGTTGGTATGCCCATATTTTTGACATTTAATACAACACATGGTTTCAGGAGAAAAGCTCGTACATTGTCACGGATGTACCCCAACCGAATCTTAGAAGGCAAGTCGTTTGAAATAAATGTCAAAATAGCATTATTCGTCGGAATCAGTTCTGTATCTCATCTAGCCTTGACTTCCCTTGCCAAACTCAGAGAAACCGTCCACTATTTCTTCCTTCGGTATGTCCTTCAGATCGTAACAGTTTATTATTCCACGTGATGTATTTTTGGTTTGATGTGGTTCGTATTTAATTTGGATACTTCCATCGATCTTCCTCCCACCTTTGCGCACACCGCCAACGAACTGAGAGCTCGTCAACGCTCTCTCCACTTCCTGTGCCACCTGAAATTCTACCTCCAACGCTCCATCCTTCAGCTTCTTGCAATGTACAACTTTGCCACGTGTATCACACCCATCACGTCTCTGGAAATGGGACAACGACGCGATTCTTAGGGGAGGGTAATTCGTTTTTAGGCGTGCCCGACCATCAAGGTTATTTAGGAAGAGGCAGGAGCTTGAAGATGACGCAACGATCACATCGCACATATTTCTCATTTGACGAAGGGTACAACTGCAATCGCTCCCACCGAAAGTGAATTGAAGTCCCGGATGCATTCTAAATATTAAATAGTGCAAAGCGAATTATGTAGCGCTAAAACGCATCAAGCGCAAGAGGGCCAAGCTGTGCATTGATTTAAATATAAATATGTCAAAGCGTGCATCGATAGACTGTACATTGGGCAAAACGCCAATTCCCTGTTGACCGCGGGAGTCGGCGTGTTTTGACACGTGCACGTCGTGCGGCGGCAGGGTCTGCAGATCACGACCGTGTGCCTGCTGGTGGAGCTGCTGTCGGCTCGGTACCGGCCGGCGGCCGCCGCCGGTGTCGGCCTGCTCTCCGGTCTCGGTCTGCTCCTGCTGACCGCCTGCTGCTACCTGGTCCGCCATTGGCGCCACACCCAACTGACCGTCAGCATCCCCACACTGGCCACGCTGCTCTACATCTGGTGGGTGCTGCCCGTCGTCAACTTCGCCCCAGACTGCACCTGGTGGGTTGGCTAGTACTGCTCTACATCTGGTGGGTGCTGCCCGTCGTCAACTTCGCCCCAGACTGCACCTGGTGGGTTGGCTAGCACTGCTCTACATCTGGTGGGTGCTGCCCATCACCCTCGCCCTAGCTTGGACGTGGTGGTTACGACCTGCCGTCGTCACCCCGCTCTAAACCTTGCGGGTATTCAACACCATATTCACCCATACGTACTCTACGTATGGGTGCGTAGGAGCTACGTATGGATGCTCCATACGTAGCTCCTATTTCCAAGCTTCCCGACACCTGATAAACGTTCCATCGATGCCTCTCGACGTTCAACAACCGTTTATTCGTGTATCCACATCAAACAGCCACATCCCCGTATCTCCATACCCGACAGCCGTCTCCCCGTACCTCCACACCCGACAGCTACCTCCGTGTCTCCACACCCAACAGCCGTCTCCCCGTACCTCCACACCCGACAGCTACCTCCGTACCTCCACACCCAACAGCCGTCTCCCCGTACCTCCACACCCGACAGCTACCTCCGTGTCTCCACACCCAACAGCCACATCCCCGTACCTTCACACCCGATAGCTACCTCCGTGTCTCCACACCCAACAGCCGTCTCCCCGTACCTCCACACTCGACAGCTACCTCCGTGTCTCCACATCCGACAGCTACCTCCGTGTCTCCACACCCAACACCCGTCTCCCCGTACCTCCACACTCGACAGCTACCTCCGTGTCTCCACACCCAACACCCGTCTCCCCGTACCTCCACACCCAACAGCCGTCTCCCCGTACCTCCACACCCGACAGCTACCTCCGTGTCTCCACACCCAACAGCCGTCTCCCCGTACCTCCACACTCGACAGCTACCTCCGTGTCTCCACACCCAACACCCGTCTCCCCGTACCTCCACACCCAACAGCCGTCTCCCGGTACCTCCACACCCGACAGCTACCTCCGTGTCTCCACACCCAACAGCCGTCTCCCCGTACCTCCACACCCGACAGCTACCTCCGTGTCTCCACACCCAACAGCCACATCCCCGTACCTCCACACCCGACAGCTACCTCCGTGTCTCCACACCCAACAGCCGTCTCCCCGTACCTCCACACCCGACAGCTACCTCCGTACCTCCACACCCAACAGCCGTCTCCCCGTACCTCCACACCCGACAGCTACCTCCGTGTCTCCACACCCAACAGCCACATCCCCGTACCTTCACACCCGATAGCTACCTCCGTGTCTCCACACCCAACAGCCGTCTCCCCGTACCTCCACACTCGACAGCTACCTCCGTGTCTCCACATCCGACAGCTACCTCCGTGTCTCCACACCCAACACCCGTCTCCCCGTACCTCCACACTCGACAGCTACCTCCGTGTCTCCACACCCAACACCCGTCTCCCCGTACCTCCACACCCAACAGCCATCTCCCTGTACCTCCACACCCGACAGCTACCTCCGTGTCTCCACACCCAACAGCCGTCTCCCCGTACCTCCACACCCGACAGCTACCTCCGTGTCTCCACACCCAACACCCGTCTCCCCGTACCTCCACACCCAACAGCCGTCTCCCCGTACCTCCACACCCGACAGCTACCTCCGTGTCTCCACACCCAACAGCCGTCTCCCCGTACCTCCACACCCGACAGCTACCTCCGTGTCTCCACACCCAACAGCCACATCCCCGTACCTCCACACCCGACAGCTACCTCCGTGTCTCCACACCCAACACCCGTCTCCCCGTACATCCACGCCCGACAGCTACCTCCGTGTCTCCACACCCAACAGCCGTCTCCCCGTACCTCCACACTCGACAGCTACCTTCGTGTCTCCACACCCAACACCCGTCTCCCCGTACCTCCACACCCGACAGCTACCTCCGTGTCTCCACACCCAACACCCGTCTCCCCGTACATCCACGCCCCACAGCCACCTACATGTGCCGCCGGCAGGCTGATCCCCGAGTCGCTGCGCTGGCTGGCGGTGCGCGGTCGACGAAGGCAGGCGCGTGTGGTGGTCGCCAGGATCGCCTACTACAACGTGCTACAGATCGACGCTCCGATGCTAATGCAGCTGAATAAGGCGTGCGCCTGCAGCGACAGCGACTGCAGCCGCCGGTCTAACGTGCGGGCCCTACTCGGCGACCGGGCCACTCGGCGTCACGTCGTGGTGCTGCTGCTCGTCTGGTGAGGCATGCATGGGTCGCCAGCGCATCATGATCATCATAACGACCATCATAATTTGCTGACTTGACCTGTATACACAGCACCACCATGTCCCCCGGTGGAACTGCCGCTGGACTGGCCCTCGGGATTTCTGTTCCGATCGATCGCCAGTTATTCGGCGATTGAAGCGATTCATACCTTGGCTATTGTAACTTACGAGTCTGTGGCTGATCGGATCAGTCTGTTATCATGGACTCGTATCACTTTATCGTGCACATGGTCTTGTATGGGTCTTTTATCACCTCGATCGTTCGTCACCCTTGATTGTCAAAACCTGATCCATGCAAGATTGTGCACCCGAGGCACCGTGACCTCCGATGAATCAGACTTTATTATTCTGTCGGGGTGGGTCATGAACCGGAACAATCTTCCTCCGGCATCTTCTCCCAGCCGAGGTGACCTCCGACAGTGTTGTACCGACCTCTGCCAGGCTCCACCCCCGGGTCCAGCTGCCCCGGTGACCTGGACCGAACATCCCGCCGGGTTGTCCAGCTCGGTTGGCCACCAGGACCTGCCCTTCCCCGATCCTTCCTCCCCATCGCCCACCCAGGAGCGACACACTGCCACTCAGACCCGACCTGACCTGCGCCAGGTTCTTCGCTTCGGTTGGGCACCACGGCGCGAGACTGCACGAGCCTGACCTGGGCGGCGGGGACCGGCTGGTCCACTGGTCGCTGCACGGCACCCTGCAGGTGGTCACCAGCGCGCTGACCTACCCGCTGCTGTGGCTGGCCGGCCGGCGCACCGCTCTGGCGCTCTGCCTCCTCCCGGCAGGGGCGCTCACTATCGGCTCCGTCGCGGCACAGATGCTACTCGTTAGTGAGTCCAGGTCGCATATGTACGGATGCAAGTATTGGATACTCGTTAGTGAGTCCGGGTCGCAAATGCAGAGGTGCTTGTGAGTAGGTTTTTATTGGGTGGTTCACGACGTAATTTATGCAATCTGCTCATCAGTGGCCCACACACTGCTTTGCCGGTGAGTTGCGGATGGGGAAATGTCCGAGCGGTGTGAGCGTCAAACACGGGACATTTGTATCTAGAGTTCAACACTAACTATTCGGCCATCCCTGCCCTGTCTGTAAGTATTGCCAGCATCAGGACGCTACTCGTCATAGAAACGGCGAGAGGAAACCTGGTTACGCTCTGCATCCTTGGTAGTGCGAGGCTGCATGCCTGTCTATACCAGAGCGATGCCCCGCCCAGCGCATCCGTTGACATGCTAGCGATTTTACTGGAAGTGCCAAAATCGTTTGCATGTTGACAACTTGCTGTCAACAATATCACTGAACGTCGTGTCGCTCTGACAGAGGCCGACTTATTCCTTTGAGTTTAAGGACGCGTCGCCCACAAGTACAGGCCTATAACATCGCACTGGTCAAAGATGGTTGGTTGGTTATTGGTTTTACCACACATCGACCGCTGAGTCATGTAGTGTTGCCAATCTCTCACGCCGATTGGCCGCGGGCGAAGAGTAGCGACAGTTGAGACTCGAACCCACAACCTTTCGATTGTGAGACGGGCAACCTACCCCTAGACTGCTTGTCCATACTGACCAAAGATGACGAGCAGTGCCAGCCCCTCCTGCAGTCTGTGGAGGTTCACCGGTAGCAGTACTGAGACAATTGGGAAAAAGCAATCATGTCGAAAGTGCCATTGGAAGTGACAGTGGAAGTGTTTATTTGCTTAGTTTACAAGACATGTGGCATTGTTACAAAATACACGACACTGATTACAACAATGCAAATCATGACACCGAAAATACACAAGATAACTTATCATGCACCACGTTATGTGCGCAACGTAAGCTATACCATTCCTGTTGGGGGCATAAGCCTGTATATTGAGATCATTGAATGTGCTTACTCAGTCTGTTTTATGCCCACACCACATTTTCGGACAGCCGTATCTTCATCGCATGGCGACAGCAGATCATAGTTTACCTATTGTGCTTCCATGTTTGTTGGGACCCGGTCTCTGTAACTTCCCACGGTGCGCTGCTATTCCCTCATCCTAGATTATAAATCAATACGTTCATCACTGTGCAAAAAAACTTTCAACTCTCCTTTCGCCTGCCAATGCAAGCATCCATCCTGCAAAAACAGCAATGGCGAGAGTGGTGGCGGCATCAACTGCAGCTGCAGTGGGAATATCAACGACGGAAAACAAGGCGGCAAGGTGCGCAGGAAGAACAGGAGGGACTGCACGGCGGCAGCACATTCAGCAGCAGACTGTTGAGGCCGTCTCCAGTCGTGCCGTAGTAGCGATGGCTGGCACCAGTCGAAGCTCAGTTGAGGGTCGGCCACTTCGTGTTGAGGCTGGTCACGGGTGCGCGTATCTGGAGCGTGCCGTCAATCGTCGTGCAAGTCCTTCATTGCCTGTGGAAACGAGATTCCATTTGAATGGTTCCTCTTAGCTGCACAAATAGCTACACAACCAGCTGCCGTGATATTAAGCTGAGCATGGCTACGAGTTAACTCGAGTTGTGGCGACACAAACGACCACAAGCAAGCGTCCGACAAAATGCTCATGTGTGTTGTGAATTACCCAGATCACGCCGCTGGCAGGGGTGGATCCAGGGATTTTGGTGTCGGGCAAGAGGAGGCACTTGTTCTAGAGTGATAATTTCTCCGAGATGGTGCAATATCTACTGTACTACTACTCAAGCGCCCCGTAGGGACCCTTCTTTTCAGTGCAATGGCCGTCACATCGCAATCTGGATTGGGGCACATGTCACCAGCCCTCATTCCACAGAATGACTTGTCTGACGGCGACATACATGACGGTTCCTGTGATCATTCATTATGGATGGGCTTGTTATGCTGGTCATTTGATTTTTGGGGCACATCGACCAAATTTGATCATTTAACGCTCAAAACATAGCTAATAATACGCACAAACTTTACTTAGTCCTTCTGAAGTTCAAAATAGACAGTTACGTACGCCAAAGTCGCAAACCTAAGCATACATACACGATAGATGACATGTCCTGCTACACTGGCGGATAGATGAGGGCAAAACTTATGTCAGGGATATAATAAAATGATTTCCCTGAATAAAAAGCGCATCGTAACCTAAAATATCAGTAAGCTTAAGCGAGCCCATTCGGTGCCCAAAATGCAGTCTCCGTTACACGGAGTGTAACGGAGACTGCATGTGTAACGGAGTGTAACACTTACAATTGGTGACCTGATGACTCCAAACGCGAACATGGCACACTGGTCAAAACATGCTACGTAATAGTGAGCGAAAAGGTGACAACGAAGCGACACCATTCAGTTTCACTGGGAATGTGACGCTAACGTAGAACAGCCACCTGGTGACCCATGTCACAGCTCGTCTCCCATCGCTTCGATATTTTTCAAATACAAAAAAAGTCCGAGTTCTTACTGGGGTGGCCTTATGGACGACGGTCCCATTGTGAAACAGTGCTTGTTGCACGGCTCGCTCCGGATAGTCCCGAGCCGTGACCTTCACAGGTGACCCAGACGCATCTGACCCGTGACCTTCACAGGTGACGCGCGTGGCCCTGACCTGGTGACGCCTCTGCTGCTGCTGGCTGGCGCGGCGGCTGCTGGTGGCCGCTGCTGTCTGCTGCTGATCTCGGCCGAGCTGCTGCCAACCGAGCTGCGCTCACTGGCACTGGGCGTGTACATGGCGGTGGGCGTGGCCGGTCGCCTGGTGGTGCCACAGCTGCTGAAGCTGGTGAGTAGTCTGCTGCTAACACTGTGCTGCCGTATATAGTAGTCAACGAAACATGTAGAATACATTTGATATGTATTTAATACACGACGCGGTGAAGAGCAGCACGGACCGTGAGTGCTAAGTTATCATGCAAGGACGAAGTACTACACGGACTGAAGAATGGCCAGCTTTTAGGTTCTCTTTTCTCCAGTTTCTCTTTTAATTTCGCTCAGAACATTGAACGTGACGTGGCGACCCTGGTGCAACTCAGCCTGGCGACTGACGTGCGGCCTCTGTGCGCAGGAGAGCATCACTCACGAGTGGACACCTCCTCTGCTGTCGGGTGTGCTGACTCTGCTGGCCGGGCTGCTGGTGCTGCTGCTGCCCGAAACCGCGCGCCGCCCGCTCCCCGACCTGGCACCAGGAACGGCCGGCGAATTCCGGCGGGACGTGGCCGGCCCACCTCGTGCCGAGTCGGGACCGGCGGAGCGCGGCCGCGTCAGGGCGGTCGGAACCGAACTCGGGCGGCACGGCACCGGCCGGGCGGTCGGCTCGTCCTGCTCCTGCTACTCCTCCTTCGACAGCGGCAACGTGTCCTACCTGCCGTCCCTGGACAGCAGCCGCGTGGCGCAGCGACACGCAGCCCGGCCGGGCCACGTCGCCTCCGACCCGTCGCCCGTTCTGCGCACGTCGGACAACGTCACCATGGTGTCCAAGTACAACCGCACGTGGAGCTCGCTGGAATCGTGCAGCATCTGCTGCCACTACTGCGCCAACAGTCCACTGCCCACGGGCGGCGTCGGTGGTGCTCCTCGCCTGAGAGGTGCAGGCGTGGCGCCGCCGTTACCAGAGACGAACGGTGGCGCCGGTGGTGCTCCTCGCCTGAGAGGTGCCGGCGTGGCGCCGCCGTTACCAGAGACGAACGGTGGCGCCGGTGGTGCTCCTCGCCTGAGAGGTGCCGGCGTGGCGCCGCCGTCACCAGAGACGATGCGTGGCAGTCTGCCCCGAAGGCAGGCCGACGTGGAGCCGGTCCGACCGTCGGTGGACGCCGGTGTGATACCGCCCCCACCTCCGGCAGAGCACGCCAGCCGACCCGCCTGTGTCGGTGTTCAGGTCGGCGAGGCCGGCCAAGCCGTGGCGGAAGTGGCTCGTGACCTCAGCTCGGTCCCGTGCGGAGCAGACGTGGCTGGAGAGGCGGCGGGCGCCTGCCGACGGCTGGACAGAGCCGCAGATCGTGTCGGGACGAGCGTGCGGAGAGGCGGCGGCGGCAGTGGTGAGCGGCCGGCGATGTACGCCAGCGTCGCGGCCGTGCGGAGGCTGCTGCAGCTGCAGCTGCGACCCCCTGACGGCAGTCGGCTGTCACAGACGCGCGCCACCGGCGTCAAAGTGCCGGCTGGGTCGGCTGCTGATGCTGCGCCAGCCGCCGCAGCGGACGACACGACACAGAGCGTCAGCTGACCACCACCTGCGCGAGCCGAGCAACGACACACCTCCGACGGAGCCCTGCAGTCACCCGACGTAAGCGACGATCGGGGACGACCCGAGGCGCCGGAGAACGCAGGGCGAGACCGGGACGGCAGCGGCGCCCGCCGAAATTTGCGGGTAGTGCGAGCGGCGATTGACAGAAGTGCGGCGACGAGTGGCGCCGGGTCAAGGCCACCACGGGCGGTGCCGGCACAGCCAATGTGATCATAGTCGCCCAATGTCGGTCTGAATGTCGTGTTCCCGAGTAGTATACCGGCATTTTCAGCTGAATCAGAGATTTGAAGCACCCGGAATTCTGAAGTTGGACGATTTAACGATTTCGGCGATGCTTTTAAGCAAGGGTTTCTAAATTTTGGGTTCTGAAACATTGCAAGTTTTGAGATGCTACCGTGTCGACGGCATACGCCATTGTCGCCATTGCCGATATTTGTCGCAATTTGTCGCCATTACCGAGTTACATTTCTGAGGCACTCGGCGACTGTGAGCAATTGTTCAATATAAGGGCACTGATGAGTTCGGGGTTTCCAGACGCAGCGATTCGGTAGTACGTCCTTTGAATCGTACACCACTATAGATTATTGATTATTTGGGCTTAAGGGCGCGTGGACTACTAAGGTCATTTTGCGCCCATAACTCGTGTAGCTAACAAAGTACAGTATCCAACTTTACGTCGTTCGTAGCCGTCAACATGGTCTTATTGTGGTACAAATTTTACATGCGAGGAGAATATATTGCGGAGAACGACACTGAAGATAAGAAGTCCATCAGTCGTCCCGACTGGACAATGCTCGAGTTGTCGGAGAGAATATCGCTAATGGAATCCACCTGGTCAGACCCAAAATGACGTCTACGCTCATCAGCGTAATGAGGACACGATATCAAAACGTGGCGAACTGTTAGCGTTGCATAACATCTCGAGCACAAAGGATTGTCGCCACCGCATAGTAAATACCCATGCGTAGCATATGTATGCCTAATACGGAGACGGCATAATGTGACCTCTTCTTGTCGACGTTTGCGACAGGACGAGCCCCATGGTCGTAAACGTTGTTTGATGGTTCGTAGTTTGTTCGCCGACGTCGCATCCCACATAGCTTGCCACTTGCCTAGGAGGAAGGTGGACACCTCTCGGTAGTGGTCAGTGGCGGGGAGTGGCAGTGCTCGAGAGCACGGTGCTTTTGCCGCTCGTTTCGCCGCAGCATCCGCCAATTCATTACCGGAAATGCCAACGTGGCTCGGAAGCCACAATAACTCGTCGTCCATGGCGTTCCAAATCGGTAAGACGGCTCACAATATCCCGCAGAAGGGGGTTTGATGGATAAAACGTGTTCAGGGCCATAAGACTACTTAAAGAGTCGGTGAAAATGACATGTCGATCACCCCCAGACACTTCGATATAACACAGAGCTTTCGTAATAGCGACAAGTTCCGACGAGTACACCGATGCGTACGTCGGGAGCGAAAACGAGCGGGAGACAGATCCACACACAAAAGCGCTGCCAACACCGTCCTCTGTTCGAGAGCCGTCAGTATACGTGGCTATCCATCCCTGGAATGTTTCAATATGTTGAAGAGCCCGTGCACAAAATTCTGCTGGAGGGATATCGGATTTCCTGATCTTCGCAAGGGATACATCCACCTCCGGTGTAATCATCTCCCATGGAGGGGTCTCCATGTTCTGGACTGTACGAATTCCCCGAAGCTTAACTCGACTTTCCCGCAGGAGTCTTCGAATTCTAACACCGAATGGGGCGACACTCAGGTTTCGTTCCCATGAAAAAATGGTACACCACTATAAAGTGCGCATTATATTGTATAGTTGGAGTGTGGCAATACAATTGGCGATGTTGGTTACAGACATTTCTGTTCGAATGTGCTGCAATTGCTCCTATAGCCACCACACAAAAACGAAGCCGGAAGTACTCTTGAGCGTACACTAGGTCCGAAGACAAGTTTATTGTTCCAGCCTTCGCAGCAGCCAATGACGTAGCTAGGACTCGGCCCATGGGGCCAACAAGACCTGCTCTACCTACCGAGAGACCCCGCGTCTCAGACTCTCCCTCGAGGTTCGGACAATGACGGGCGTGACGTCACACTGCCTCTATACTGATGGAGCAGCTACATGGTTAGCCAGTAGAGGCCAGGCAAATCTGCACACCTATGAAAATTAGGTGAACAGTTTCTGACAGGATGCGAGGAGATAGAAATTGTTGCAAACCCATTGAAGACGGATAATTGCTGGTTAAAAAAAAATGTAGAATTGTATTTTCCGACTGATTATCTGTTGGGTAAAACTTCCAGATGTTCCACTAGCGTATGGTTAGATGGTTGGAAAATCGATCACTGCTGCCCACTCCATATATGAGGAAATATGTATCCACCCCATGAGGAAATATATCACGGAGCATGTATTCATTGAGCCAAGCCGGCCACAAAGGCCGCAGACTAGCATGAACACCACCATGTTTCTTGGCACACACGTGTTATGCTTGCTACAATATTTCTAACAATCAGAATTGTGTTTTTCTAGATGAACGACATATTACACTCGAAGGTTTTATGGAAGTCCAAGACACAGCCATTAGTAACCAAATAGGAGTGTTCAGCTTGTGGCAGATAACGTGCAATCGATTACTTTTAAGACTTCAGTCCTCAAAAAGCCTTAAAAAAACATCTGAATCAAAGTGCTAAGTCAAGACAAACATGTATGTGACGCAAGCACCTATATCGAACAACTTCTACAGTATGGCACTACCTACGATCCCCAGTGGAGTAGAAGCTATGTCAGCGAGAACGGGAACAGTAATGTTATTGAGAAGAGTTAAATTAATATCAGGAACTGCAGGGCTGACGCTCACTTCACAAAAGACAGTGCAGGGAAATATGTGAAGCAATATCGCCGTCATGGCATACAGCTTGTTATAAATAATGCGTGTGGCAGTCGAGTAGGATGATGTGCGGTACACTTCAGCGGGAAGGAAGTGAGGGCACAGTGGGCTATGCACTGTAGTGAATGAACTCTGGCGGAAGCAAAATTGTCCGGCTTAGTGTCAGCTGTATGCTATTAACATTGTAACTTGCTTAACACCAAAGCTGTGCCTTTGGAAAACCTTGCTGTTATGCATTGCAGCTCATCTCAACTTGGATGTTTCAAACGTAGCAGAATTAATTGCTATGAATGCGTGGTCCAAGAACTCGATGCGATGTGTGCACCCGCCCCGTCCCTGTTCGAGTTGACAGTTTTGAATCAATGATGAAGCAGATGAAAATACAAATGACCTTTATGGAGATGCAAAATGAATCAATGATGAAGCAAATGAAATCACAGATGATGATGTTCCAGTCATTGCTTAAGTAGAAAGCCGAAATGTTGAATTGTTGAAGTGTACCTGTGAGTCGCCTCTAGTGATTGTGTAATTGTATTGTTGGCGCAGTGACGCCACGTCAGGTGACGTGAGTACGTCATCCTCAGGCATGATAGCCGGTGCCATTAATGTGATGCGTGTAGCACCACCATGAAGGAACCCCTTATGGGCATAATGATGTTGATGTGACGTTGTGACGTCACTTATCCTGATGTCTAGTGTGACACAGGTCGTTGATTTTATAAAATGTCTGTGGTCGAAATCATTCCTATCCTACTGTTCCTTGCACTTAAAACCACTTACGGAACTCTGTTTTTGCCACACGGTGTCTTATATTCAATCCCAGCTGACCGATCACTTGAAAACACTTAGGATAAATTTAGATGCTACCTAGCCTCAACAGCGGCCCCGAGACGGCAGCCCTGTTGATGTTACCAGACATCGACATTCCGGTCTCTCGCCTCAGTTATCACCTGCAGACAAAACGTGGACTCCGCTATCATGTAGCATTAGGACATGTGGCCTTGATCATTCCCGTGGTATTGGTGCTAGTAGCTGCAACAGGTGTTATCGTGTATTGTCTTCTGAAACGAAAACAGAGTTCTGTTCCCGCCTGTCCCGCAACACAGCCTTCAACCCTCCAACCCCTCCCGCTCGGTGAAGACATCATCGTCATCCGCGCTGGCCACGAGCCAGCGGCAACACGATCTAACAATCGGGCGTGACGAGACGGTCACGCCAGTTGCCACAGGACACCGACTGGAGCACGCCACCTCACGCCGACACCGCCGCTGACGACATGGACTTCGGGATCTCTCGCGTGCTCGCTGTCAGACGAGGCAGTACTGGCATGGAGTACCTGGTGGAGTGGGACGGATTCCCACCATCAGAGGCGACCTGGGAGGAGGCTGCATACCTCCCAGAGGATCTTCTGTATCGACTGGCGGCCCCAGGTGCGACTCTACCAATGGAAAGGTACGGACCGAAGGGACGGCCGGGACCGCGCAGTCAGAAGCCGCATACGTACGGTCACTATGGTGACTGGTGCGACGCTTGCGGCCGCGTCACCAACCACGGAGCAGACGGCCCCTGTGACTCGACGACCGGAACGGCGCTGCCGAGCGCCGTTGAGGACCAGATGACCGGAGAGGCGCAGACGAGCGCCGCTGACAACGCAGGCACCTCTGCAGGTGCGACTGGCGGCCTGAGCGATGACTCAGCCGGTGGCGAGCCGGAAACCACTGCGGGTGAGCTGAGGTCTCACCTGCGACGTCACATGGAGCGACGTCACAGCTGGCCGGGTTGTCACCCCGACCAGCGACCCAACCGCGAGTGAGACACCATCGAGCGTTGGACGCGTGGGACGGTCACCCACGTTCCAACGCCCCGAACCGGACTGAACATTGGCAGGACACCGACAACGTGAACATAGTGATTGCGCACGCGAATAGTGATTCAGGACTTATAAGTGAAATAATTGTAATTGGTATCAGGTGTACTAACATGGACCAGGGCCATGGGTACCCCTTAAAGACCCCTAGACTAACCCGCGTAGGACCTTCAGTCGATCAAAGGAACCCGTTTGTAATTTGTTGCGGTATTATGTATGTTTCTTTATTCGTGTGTGATGTAAACGGCCGTGATTTGTCTAAGTGGAGTTCAGAATTCATCTGTAAATTGACTTCGACCTTTTCGGCCTCGATGTTGTGTTGTAACAGAGTTGCTAGATACCATGCCCGGCACATGTCACGCCCGTACATGTCCGTCCGGCGCCGGCGACGCCGTCACCGGCCCTCGTCGGAACCGAGTCAGCATTGCCGGGCCGACGCCCGACTCCTGTGACCTGTACCGGCCTTCCGGCCGTGTCTGAGCCAGGGCTGTGGCCAGACCCCCGCGCGGAGACGTTTCTGGACTGTCGAGCCGCGCGGACCTGTCGCTGTCGGCCGCGTGCGTAAATTAACAACTGTATTTCGGCCTCCAAATTGAGAACTGAAAGTCATTGCTGTCGGCCTGGAACATTATTGAGAGTGTCTCTATATATTCACTGTACTTTCTGCACAATATATCGTGCAGAGAAGATATCATTTTTGGCATTCGGAGTTATCGCGACGCGCTGGTCCTCTAGTCTATCACGAGCCAAGAAGAAGGACCTTCACTACAAAGTCTCATAACTCACAGGAGCAATATGCTTTCCTTTCACTGCTGGTCTCAGTACAAGGCTAGCCCAATGAAAAACAAACAAATAACTCATGCTTCACCCTCAACTCAGGGCACACGCCTACTTACATACACAGCCAATTCCCTGCTGATACAGATCACTGACCAAACAGCACTACCTCAAACGCAACAGTCGGAATTGATGGCAGTGTGCAAAGCAAAGGTTCAGTCAAGGATTTGTGTTTGCAGTATGGTACTGTTAAACATGTGTTCAAAGTTGCTAACGTTTATCACATCATTTAAAGAATACCTTGCATCAATTGGTTAAAGGGCAGTTTTCAGAACAGAAAATGCTAACAAAGTAAATTTCAATTGGCGACCTCCTGGACCCGGAAGATGTGTCTTAAAACTGTCAGCTTTTCCCACTACAAGTATAGGGTGGCTCAAAAGCAGGTTTATGGAGATGCATCAGCCAAATTTGTAGCAACCAGAGGCCACTGTTCAGTGTGCAGGCACAAGGTTTGGCATGTTGCTGAAAGCATTTCTGTTGGTTGTGGTTTGGTGTGGTATGTGTTCGGATGTTGTCTCTGTGCCTGATGGTACAAAAAGTGGCTAATTTATTTGGCAATCCTAAGTAGAGTAACCTGTTTGGTGGATGTTTACTTCAATCTTGTACCAGTTTTCTTAGTGGTATTTTTGTTCCTTCTGCATGTTTGTGTCAGAGTACATGTGGAGCCCATTATATTCAGTATGAATCCAGAGTGAAAAATGTTTGAAGAGGTGAAATATCTTAAGAAGTGCCTTAATTCCCACTCAGCTGAGAGGAGATCTCAGCAAGGTCTATAAAAAAAACATTTCCATGGTCTGAAGAAGGGATATCTTGGGGAAATGTTTGAAGTTAACAGAAATGATGCAATTAGAGGTCATCAATTCAAAATTAAAGTTAACCATAGCAGAACAAGGTCAAGACAGTCTTTCTTCACAAACAGGGTAGTAGAACACTGAAACTAGCTCCCAGAAACCATCGTCAGTAGCAGCACATTGAACATCTTTAAAAACAGCATAGACAATCATTATAAGAATAGAGGGCTTGCTTTTCGGTATGACAGGGAGGGCTGATCCACGGATTTGGTGGGCAACTGGTTGAGTATACAGAGTGCAACCAAGAAGGGCCCTTGTGGCTCATAGTTGCACTAATATTTTATGTCTTATTTTATTTTATTTTAGAATAGAATTCAAGAAGAAAAAAAACTATAAAAGCATTGTACTACTTTCACAAGTACGTGATTGTATTTCCTCGTAACATTACCCACCTTCAAACACCAGTTCTTCCATATTATAATTATAGAAACACGTTGTTGAAAAAGTTCAAAAGTTCTTCCAAATCTGCTCAGTAAAATGTAGAAGTTTTCACGGCTGATCAAGCGGTGCTCGGCAATTTGCAATCCGTCCATAACGTTTGGAGGAATGAGCAAACAGCTGAACTAATTCTCCCCAAAAAAGCACAAATATGAATAAAAAAGATATTACGGGATGGCACCTCGCGGCTAAATCATACTTTCGGTCGACATCCACGGCACGAAGACCTTGGAAGTAGCTACAATGCACCTTGGGGAAATATCTTCTATTTATCTCGTGCAAAAAGTCAGAGGCGTGGCAATTTGGCAAACAAACATTTTTTTTTCCAAACAACCCTATAATTTTACATTTATATTTTGGAATGCAATACTTGTTGCAAACATATTCGGTCTGTACGGGGTACCAGCGAGAAATCGCAAAAAATCGTAGAATAGAGGTTGAATGAAGCCTCTTGTTCCCAAGAGTTGGCCGAAGCGATGTCAGACGAGCTTGCAAATAAAATTGTGAATTGTCGCAGGCTATACTGTTGATAACCAGAAAGTTTTGCTGTTGAAAACAGACATCTTTCTTAGAGTCTTAGAGTCATTAAGATTCAAAGTTTCAAAAACCCGTGCTACAATGATAATGTTTCCTAATGACAAGCCAATGGGAAACATAATCTCCTTGAAACAATTATACAACACTAAATTTCCGAACGACATCAAGTAATCAACCTCGAGCCGGACGGACGGCGCGACTCCAACTGAAGCTGATGGGTCGGCAAAAGAGGACGTCGCCACGACAGCTGGCGCCGCGCATTACACTGAACTACCTCTCCTCGGGCACCGACCGCAAATCGTCATGATAATTTCACCATTTGCTTTGGTTTGCGTAACTTATCTTGTTCCATGTCCGCAGGCTTCTAGGCGTGTTCGGCCGGCGACCAGAAATGAGGCGGCGACATTGCAGACTCATATGGGTCTCCCTTCCATCGCTCATCTGGCCACCTGTTGTCCAGAGATTGGATAGTTGAAGTCATAAGACACCGGGACAAGAAAGAAGCAGTCCTGCAACAGAAATTGCATCACGCTTATCCTGGAACGGGCAGACATAGATGTGTCCGACTCGAGCTAAGTTGTATGCCGATTCGAAATGTTGTGCAAGGTGAAGGACGTCATAGAGGTGACCATCATGGAGCCTCCTCCCAACAGGCCAAGATGGTGGAGACCTTGCGGTGCCTCACGAGCAACATTCGAGGCCACCTGTTCTTCAACCGTGATGGACTGTCGAACCATATGGGCAACTCTCCTGATTGGTCTGGGGGGCATACCCGAAAGATACTGGAGGATACCTTGAAAGATACCTTACACAGCCGTTCACCAAGCCAGTAAGAAAAAGTTCAGAAACGGGACCTGACGTCCGAAGAGCGGGCACGAGTATTCATGACGCTGGCGTGAGGTGGATGACGGAGACAGCGATGGAACCGCCGCCAGATGCAAGAAAAGATCTCCACGAACTGATGGCAAAGTAAGGCCAAGTCATGTACGTGACGTTGGCAGTGCTTGCCGGAACAGTTCCGGAAATGGTGCGCATTGGCCATCGCAGAGTTCCATGGCCGCAGATAACACACGAAAAGGAGGTGCACACAGTCAACCACATCGAAAGGAAACATGTGAAATCACCATAAAGCAGGACCGTGACGCTCGCCCAGTGAGATGAAAGGTCGACGAAGCACTTCGTCTGAAAGCTACAGCCGGTGTTGGTGAACAAGACCAATGCAGGCCTCCTCCTGCAGGCAACTCTGCAAGTGCTCAGTTGATGGTGTTTTCCCGCAGTGCATCGACTACGAACAGGCGATCAGATGCAACATCTCGAGGCGCTTCCATACGGTAAGAACTGCTGACTTGGTGGAGGTCAACAAGATGAGCGCCCAAGAGGCGGCCGCTACATATATATATATACATATACATACATATACATATATATGTATATATGTATGTATGTGTACATATATACATACAAGCATACATATATATATATATATGTACGTATGTGTACATATATACATACAAACATACATTATATATATATATATATATATATATATATATATATATATATATATATATATATATATATATATATATATCATAATGGTTGACTCAACCGATTCAAAAATGGCCGCACATCGTTGGAGAGTGACGAACGTTCTGGGAAGCCACAAACCGCTCGGAATGCAGCTGTTGTTGCGAGGGTGGAAAATCTGGTAATGGGAGATCGGCGTTTCACCGTACGAGAGATTGCCGAAGAGGTTGGGATCAGTAAAGATTCTGCACGTGCAATTGTGCGGGATGATTTGAACATGCGCAGAGTGGCTGCGAAATTTGTGCCCAAGCTGCTGTCGGCGGAACAGAAAGAACACCGTCTTCAGGTTGCACAAGACATGCTGGACACTGCCAACACTGATCCTGAGTTTCTGAACACCGTGATAACTGGAGATGAGTCATGGATGTACGGGTACGACCCGGAGACAGAAGCACAGTCGTCGCAATGGAAGCATCCCGCGTCCCCTAGGCCGAAAAAAGCGCGACAGGTGCGATGCAAAACCAAGGTAATGCTAACTGTGTATTTTTATACCCGTGGAATTGTGCATCACGATGTGGTTTGTTGTTTTGTTGTGTGTGTGCGTGTGTCGGTGGCGTGTGTACGTCGCGCTCGCGGGTGGGTATGCAATCGGCCGGCGTCGGCCCGGCGCGACGTGTCCGGTCTTGTGTGGCGAGAGGCCGACGTCACCGACTGGCTGGCGCCGTCGGCGGAACTGGGCGGGGCCCCCGACAGCGCTGGGAGCAGTCGCTCTCCGGCGAGCTCACTGGCAATAGGCGGGCCAGGTCCCGGCGTTTGGTTTTTCATATTTCGAGCTTACTACACACGAATACGCACCGGAAGGACAAACAGTGACAAAAGAATACTATCAACAAGTTCTCAAACGACTCCGTGATGCAGTTCGGCGCAAAAGACGAGACCTCTGGACGGCGAAAAACTGGCAGTTGCATCATGACAATGCTCCAGCTCATTCATCGCACCTGATCCAAAATTTCTTCTCCAAACATGGAATTCCAGTTGTTAACCAACCTCCCTACTCTCCAGACATGGCTCCTTGCGACGTCTGGTTGCTTCCGAAATTGAAGACGCCATTGAAAGTATCCAGTTTTCACAGTAGAGAAGAAATAATGCAAAACGCGACAGCGGAGATGAACACCATTCCAATAGGAGCCTTCCAGAAGTGTTTTCGGCAGAGGAAGGATCGGTGGGCTAAGTGTGTGCAGGCGCAAGGGGCCTACTTTGAAGGGGGTTAGTATCCCAATCCCGTCAGGTACGTAATATATTTTTTTCCGGCCAAAGGTCGGATACATTTCAGACAGACATAATTTATATATATATACATATGTATGTATACATGTATATACATATATATATGCAAATATATACACACACATATATATATATATATATATATATATATATATATATATATATATATATATATATATATATATAAATATATATATATATATATATGTGTATATATATATATGTATATATACATATATATATATATATATATATATATATATATATATATATATATATATATATATATACATAAGGGTCCCCTTCTGATGTACCACACCCGGACTAAATCCTGGCAACACTCCTGGCCTGATGTAGTTCGTGAAATGTATTAATATTATGCAGCTTTGTGCATTACTACTTGTTAAAGCCGTCCATCACCCGCACAATGCCAAGAAGCATGTCCGTGAATGCCAACATAATATATTTCGATTATGTGCAGAGTTGCGGTAGAGTTAGTAGGCCAACCATCGACAAGATTCAAATATGATAAAGTTTCCGTTCTCCAAATGAGCATTTGTAGCAAAAACACAATGTTTTATATGTATGATATATAAAACCAAAATATGATCCATCGTGTCAATGTTTTTATACTATTTTAACGAGGATCGAGGCTACCGGAGGGCACGTGACCTGAGTTCATTGGATAACTTTTAATTATTCATCAAATGTAAGAAAAATATGATCGGAATTAGATTCACTGAACCTTTGAAAGTTCGAAGATACCCTCTTTTTATATTTGGAATGATATTTAACATAGCCATCGGCCGCCGAACATAACCATGCACCGTGACCTTCCAGAAATGTCCAAGGCTATAACTCCTGGACCGTTGACCAGGTCGAAGAAAAATTTGCACAGGTGGATTCAAGGCATAGGATAACCCCACGCAGCAATTTTGATCCAGATATGAGAAATGAGAGTGCCGGGTTTTTGTCGATGTGTCCTGGTCGATGTGTCCCCGCATGCTATTTCATGCATGAAATTCTAAATCTTGTCCTTAATTTGCATGCTAGCGGCCCATCGAAGTCCAGAGACTGGCCACGTGACCGGACGGAACGTCAATGGTGGGCGATTTGCACGCCATCGCGTGGGCCGTGCTTGTGAACTGATGGGCGGACTGGAGCTCGGTATGAGGAAAACTATCAACATGCGTAAATATGACGACTGTCGGAGGTGAAGATCTTCCACACCCATCACTTCTCCCACCCTGTCCGTCCACCCCGTCAATAGCGTGCAGATGATGAAGTTTCTGAATATTTACCGAGGTAACATTTGATTCGTGTTGTTCCAGGTCGTCAGATGTACTTCAGCCATTCTGGACTGCCTTTGAGGGCCTGCGCGGAGGCACAGGGAGCGACGATGACTCTACAGTCTACGACTACGAAGCGAACCTAGACAAATGATCCGATGCTGAATCGACTTATCCTGAGGTTATCATACAGAAGTCTCAAAGCAATGGAACTCGGCGAAGGTGGAGCAATACAAATGTGTGTGTATTCTGTATGAGACCGCAGAGCAAATTATCGCGCAAGCACAAGGGCGAGCGAGATGTTCAAGAGCTTTTGTCGTTCTCTTCTGGTCCTCACAAGAGGAAGGAATTGTTTCAAGGCATCACGAACCGCGGTAACTTCAGCCATAACACGAATGTTTTAAAAATGGATATGGTAAAATAATTCCGTGGATATGTCCGCCATCTAACATGAATGTTGCGATTGACAAGTTCCTTCCCTGTAATAAATGCTTTGGATTTTTGTCCAGAAAAAGCTATTCCACCGCAAATGTCATGCACAGGTGAAGTTTCACCCAGGAAATCGAGTGCAGGCGGCCTCGAGGCTTTTATTAAAAGTTAGTAACGTAACTTAGTAACTTAGTTAGTTATTTGGTACATAGTAGTAACATAGTAGCGTAACGTAGGAACATAACACAGTAACGTAACGTAGGAAAGTAACATAGTAAGGTAACATACTAACGTAATATAGTGAGGTAACATAGTAACGTAATATAGTAACCTAACATGGTAACGTAACATAGTAACGTAACGCAGAAACGTAACATGGTAACGTAACATAGTAACGTAACACAGTAGCGTAACGCAACGTAGTAACGTAACGTAGTAACGTTATGTAATAACGTAGCGTAGTAACGTAACTTAGTAACGTACCGTAGAGGCTAAGTTACGTGGTCTACTGGACAAGATGCGAAAGGACGAAATAGGTCTAGTGTGCAGGTCGGACAAGCTTACCTTGGAGGTTACCTCGATAAAGTATAAACAGGTGGGTTCTGATGCTCATCAACATGCCCACATAAGCCAAAAGATGAGGGAACTGGGCAGACTTGTAGTGGAACTTAAAACAGTAGCAAATGCTCTTCACTGAAGGCGTCAATGAATCCCGCATTTTTCAAGGAACTCGCATCCGCCGTGCGAACGCTGGCGGAATATGATGAAGAGGGGTACAGCATACCTTCGCTCACTCTTAAGTTGGGCCACTCGTTAAATATTACGCTGTTTACGACGCAATCTCGGCTCCGGTGGAGCCGAGATATACTGGTTCGTACTTACCAGAAAAGTACTAGTTCTATGGTATTATTATAGTAGGAAATAGTATGTAAGAAATAGTAGAAAAATGAATGAAGGCAATAATGGCGATGGTGACACAATTATGCTTTTGGCTTCCCTTTGTGTGGCTGGTAGTAGGCTCCTGATTTCTTTGGTGGTTACCTTTATTCACTGGCTATTTTTTGTTGGCCCCGAGGAGCTGACGAGAAGTTTCAAGTATGGACGTTGAAGTACGGAGGCCTTTATATATATAAGGAGACGAGTTATTTTGTTCTTCATGTGGATCACCAACGCGTGTGTAGGTGCCATAGGCGTAGGAACCGGTGGGGCCGCTGGGGCCATGGCCCCACCACTTTTTGACCTGGTGGGGCCAGCAATGTTAACTGGCCCCACCACTTTTTGAGCAATAACTACCAAAGATAAATAAGAAAACAACGTGATGTAAAATAATTATTAGAACCATGAGAGAAACAATTAAAACAATCATATAGATGACTGGTACACATGGCGTGCCTTTTATTTACAGACCGGGGCTGCGGAGTCGGAGTCGACAAAATTATGCCGACTCCGATTCCGCCTGACACGGGCTGGTGACATTAGCTTGCTAACCAATGTTCGCCGTTTTCCGGTGCACACCTATGTTAATTCGAGCGTACTAGCAACATCTCCAGAAACGGAGGATCAACCGTTGCTATAAGCACGTTTTCCCGCGTCTTCCTGCGCGAGAAAAAGCCGGTAGAACATTTATCCATCGCCGGCATTGCATTCAATTATTGATGCAGAAAATTAAGTTCGGTCTGTTATATTTATGAGTTTGTGATACTGGCGTTTACTGGCCAAGTCGGAGTCGATCCCGGAGTCGGAGTCGACTCCGGGAGGTCGGAGTCGGAGTCGACTCCGGGGGTCGGAGTCGGAGTCACCCAGAAACCCATCGACTCCGCAGCCCTGTTACAGACTGTAGAAGTTTAGTCACTTACGTCTATTGCTAGCTTGATTTGGCGCACAAGAGACATTTCTGACAACTAGCCCAAACCCGATTTATAAATGTGTATGAAGGCACCTTGGCCCAAGCCGCCCGCCCCAAACTGATGCTGGATGCAGGTTTCTTGACTCAATAGTGGAAGCAACACTGGCGGATCCAGGGGGCATTAGGGGCAAATGCCCCCCAAAACCAAAATGGCCGATATTTCGTAAAAACCATGTTTTTCGCGATTTTTCCGGAAATGCACCCCCCTCCCCCAAACCGATAAAAATATCCGTCCAGGATCCGCCAGTGGGAAACAACTGGTAATTAATGTATGCATGGCTATTTGAAGTTGTCAATGATAAGATAATATGAATGCTAATTCTAACGATGACCCTTGATACCACATTTGCCATTTGTCATGAAAGATCAGTGCTGGGCACGCGATCGAAAATAGGTGGTGCGCGATTGGTATTCCGCTATCGAAAATTTGGCGTTCCGCGATCGCGGATATTGATTTAATTTTCAATTAAAATTCCGCGATCGTTAATTCCGCCATCGGTAATCGCTAGCGAAGTTTTTCAGCACCCAAAAGCACCCCAGCGAAGTTTTACCGCTTATTCGCGCATTTCTTCAAAGAAATGAAGTCAATAAGCGGTAAAGCGGTAGCGCGGGACAATTTTTGTCTTTTCTAGCTTTACATTTTGGATCGCGGACTAAAAATCGCGGAATTTAAGGAGGAAAAAATCCGCGATCGCGACCGCGGAATTTATTCAAATTTAATACATTTCTGCGATCGATTTTTGGTAGTCTGCGATCGCGGAATCGCGAAGTATAATTCCGCGATGCCCAGCACTGTGAAAGAGTATCTTTTACCTTGCCTGGCGTTTCAGGCCGGGAGAAGACATGGTTATTGTCATGATTGGGACGAGTGGTGGGGTCACGACCCATCTGCCACTTACTCCCTTGGTGACCATGGGCGTAGCAATGCGCCGAAAAGTGGGGGGAGGGCGAAGAAAACTTTGGTCCTGTATTATATAAATAAATCAAAATCCACACCATCCTGATAAAATTTATCAACGGATTTGGGCTCCTTATGATTTGGTCTTTCTCCTCAGATATACAACTTCTATGCAGCAAAATATTTGGCAAAATTAAGGAATTGTTTCGACTGAAAAGTGGGGGACATGGCCCCCTGCCCCCCCCCCTGTTCCTACGCCTATGCCATGGTCTGTGTGAATGAGGATTGTTCATATTTGTACTATTGTGATCTTAGCAATAAATACGTCTAATTGCAGATCCAGGAAATGTGAATTGGGACCTTAGATATTCCTCAGACATGTGCACCAATGTGCCACTGCCTACTTTCCACTTTTAACTTTGGTCTATAGAATGGCACATGCTAGACCACCAGACATCTTTTGTTGGTGAAGTAGAAAAGTTCTGCTTTATCAACAATCTATGGATGAATATGGACCCTGTTCTAAACTTGATAAATGATGAGTTTACCAATAGGTGTATTTAACTAACATCCTTCTTCCAATGCCATGAGAGGATGAACTTCCTCGGACATGAGGGGCCACCTCTGACAAATGGGTGACAAAGTTGTTATGTCCTGGTGCTGGTATGCATTTTGTACTCATTTGGGTGATGATTCCTTTCACAACACCTACATTCCACAACTTGTGTGTGTAATGCGGGTTCCATATTTGAGGCAAGTTCACGTTGCTTTTCACCGAATTTCAGTCGTTTCATTAAAAAAAAAAACACATGTCAATTTTAACCGGGGAGGTCATGTCATCTCTCTTGAAACCTGAAATCCCATCAGCTACGTAATACTTAGCTGGAAATCGCATCTACCATCCCCCTCCCACATGGTATGAAAAAAAAACGAAAAAAACTCTAGCCGGAAGGGTAATTTCCGGCTACCGGAAGGCAAAATTTCGGCTACCAGAAGGTGTTTTACACTCACACGGCCTAACCGGAAGGCGATAATAACAAACAAAAAACCGCCAACGATATATGTGCGGCCCCAGTCACTAGTTTGGCTTTTTCTCCTACCGCGCCCACCCCGGTTGACGACAATCGTCCGGGCAATTTGCCCCTCTTGGGAAAATCCGTGGCGTCGCCACTGCACCAGTCACCACTTTCCTAACACATGAGGGAGCATCAAGCAATTTGACTAATCTAGCTTCAGATATTTGTTTTATACATACAGTTTTACTCACCATTGAGCAACTGTCTACCCCACCCAATGCCATTTTTATTTGTGTTGTATAAATGTAATAATAACATAAGGTGGCGGATGCTGGCAGATATCCTAAAGGTTCCTCTTCATTTCCAGAAATCGTGTTTTACAACAATTACCAAAAAAACTATTCCATGACCAACTGCTTCACCATCCTGTACCTCTGGTTGTGCTAGAGGCTCTGAAGATGGACATACGAAGTTTCTTCGCGAAAAAGGTAAGTAAGGGTGGATGTAATTATGCATCAACAAACAGTTGATCGCGCTACTTACCTATGCAGCTAAATGAAAAAAACTACGTTTTTCCATTAGGCACTTTATGCCATGCCAACATTCACTCTTCACTGTTGCTATGCTGAACGATATGCCTGGATATACCTGTAGCGATGTATGTGTATACCGATATACCTGTTACCTGTTTCGTCACTTCGGATAATACTAATAATAATAGCAATAATAATAATTAGCATAATTTCTCCAAATTCATAATTAGTGGCATCGTAGATTGAATTAAAATTAGGACATCACCACTATGTGAACATGTTGGTTGGAGCGCTTTCGATCCGTATTACGAATCGTCATCGGCAACACTCGGTACGGATTCACTCAGTGGTGATGTCCTAATTTTAATTGAATTATCATAATATTGTCAACTGCAGTTGCTTCATAGAAGTCCCTTCATTCATGGATATTTATCACATGCTGCTATTCACAGTCCACCCTGGATAATCCATCCGCTCCTGCGCCTACACCTGCACCGTCTGCTCCTGCGTGTTTGCCTACGCCAACGCATCCTGTGCCAGAACCCACGTCTCCTTCTGCGCCAGCATCCGCTTCTTCAAGCAGCCCCTCTGACCTGCATACTGATGCTGAGGGAAAGATAGAGCTTGTCTTCGGCAAATCGGCAAACAGTGGGATATCGCCGGCAACTGCAGGTAATGTGAACAACTCCTTGCCGGTTTGATATGCATACCTACTTTTAATTTCTGTTTTGGTGACTTAACCCTATTACTGGCGGGCCTTACGAGGTTCAGTTTCTGGCGGGGGGCCTATTCGGCCCCCCTAAGATCTGGCGATCTATGCTTCCTAGCGCAAATCCGAAAATGGCGTTGGACAGCTCGTACCGTGAACTCTAGAAAGTATTTCGGTAATTTTGTACCTCAGGTCAATGGTTTGACCTCCAGAGGTCATCGACCATATAGAGGTTACGCAAAGTTTTTCGCCAATAACGTTTCACCTAATTCCGATAGAGACTTAATCTCAACGTCATCGTGTTCGCCTTGTTAAGAAGGTTCGAATGATATATAGTCTACCCTAGCCAGGTCAATTTTGACTGTTGAGCTTAGGTCACGTGACCTACGATGACCTAAAGTCACCGAAAGGGGTCAAGCTGCATATCATATGAAAGCTGGTGATAAAACAAACACAATGGCGTTGAGTTTGACGCTCTAGCTCAATGTGGCGGAGAGCAGTGGTCCAAAAACGGTTTTTGAGCCCTGGTGACCTCGGATGACCTCAGAAGGGAAACCGTCAAATTTCATCCCGGGAATCTGTGAAAAGGTGGGAGTGAACATGATTCTGAAAGTTGTGAGCCGTGTTGATCATATTTGTGGCTTTGGCAGTGTCATTTTTATTTTTCCCATGTTATTCCAATTGGAGAGGTCACCTCGTCACCTGACGTCAGGTCAACGCTAAAGAAAAAACCGAACTATATGTTATACATCTCTGTAGGGCCATGAAGTGTGGTAATTTTTAAATTGACCGGTGTAAAAGTGTGGGTGCGATGGGGCTCCAAAGTTGAAATGAGGTGACCTCAGTTGGCCTGATCTGGTGACCTGACCTGACGTGACCCGGGGTTAAAATTTTGACACAACCTGTCAAAAGGACCAATAAAGAAAGTCAGAAGGTTTCAGGTCTTTATCGCCAGCCGTTCCGGAGAAACTAGCAAAAAACCTGAGGGAGGCCTTAAAGGCCCCCCGCCAGCAGTAATAGGCTTAATGTGTTTCTGAATTCCATTACACCGAATGTAAATGTCTAATGTTCTATATCATCCAAAGTGAGGCAGTTAATTAATTTGGTCAAATCCGATATTGCTTATTTTACTGCACATACCCCACTTATATGTTATTCGTACCAAGTACCAACACAAATGTCACACATTGCGATTAAGAGAGGTCTGTAGTAGTGTACATTTATCGTTCCTTAGGGGTTTAAACGTACATAAATGAAATAATGGGGTTTGCAGCTGATTGACTTGTGTAAGATCCTAGAAATGACATTAAGTTCATAACCTATTCTGCTTAAAGTTATCTAATCAGCCAGTGAAGCAAAGAAGCAATGGCCTTATAATGGAAGTAGTGTATCTGCACAGGTGGTATAGCTAACTGATTTTTGGTTGTGTTGAGGACTTGAGGTCAATACAGGGCGCAGCCAGGGGAGGGGCAATTGCCCCCACCCCCCCGTTACGACCGATGTTTTTCTCTTTTTTACCATTGGAACTGCCCATCAGCAACAGTCTACCCCTCCCTTTAGCATTACCTTGCTCCCCCCCTTAGGACAGTCCTTGCTGCGCCCCTGGGTCAATATCTCCATGAACATGAGAAGCATTACTTGTGGCACTTTTTTATAAATGAAGGTAATTCACACCTGCAAAGTGGTGCAATAAGACAGCTGTTTCAAACAATATAAATGAATTGCAGGCAAAACAATCGACAGAACAACCCAGTGAAAAACATGTTGTGCATACAAATATAATTGCTGTTGTTACCATCACACAGTCAATGATTACAGCTGCTGGAATACCAAGACTCCCAATTTTTTGGTGAAAATAACGAGATAAATAATTGGTAATTAGTCGTATTTCCTGTTTTCAGTTCCACCATGCTCATCGCCTTGCTGTTACACGGTCCATCCCCACAACCGACCGACACTGCCACGCTCTCAAAGACTGCGCGTGATCAGGGCGGACGAACGCGATCATTTTGTCCCGAATGGTACAATAATTATGCGTGGCTAAGCCTCTGCTTAGAGTCTGGAAAGGTTTTCTGTCATGTATGCCGGAGGTAGCACAAGCTCGGAAAGCTAACGATGAGCAAAAACAAAGAGGCTGCGTATGTGGAAGATGGCTTCAACAATTGGAAGAAGGCGCAAGAGAGTTTTCAAAACGCATGAAAACTCAATGTGTCACCATGAGGCATGCACGAAAGAACTGAAAGAGAAACAGCAGACCATCTCTGCGCTTCTGTCTCAGCAGACCAGCAAGGAGCAGTCCCGGCGCAGAAAATGCCTGAAAAAGGTCATCGAGACTCTGGTATACTTGTTGCGTCAAAACATTCCCATAAGGGAAACACGAAATGGACGGGAACCTCAGCCAACTCCTCCTCATCAGAAAGAAGGACGTGCCAGAGTTCAACAACTGGAATCACTACCTGTCTCCCGTGATCTAGAACGAGCTGATTCGTTCGATCGGCACGACACTTTGCGCAACATGCTGAAAGACATCCGAGAGGCAAAGTTCTTTGCTATTCTAGCAGACGAGGCCACTGACTTGTCACTCAAACAGCAGGTCAGCCTCTCCATACGTTGGGTGGACGCCAATCTGCAGATCAACGAGGATCCCGTGGAACTGATTCACACCGAGGTAACCACCGGTGAAGTACTTGCGGACACGCTTAAGGACGCACTGGTGCGTATGGAGCTGCCGCTGAGTCGCTGTCGCGGACAAGCCTACGATGGGGCTGCAAATATGCAGGGGCGAGTGAAAGGAGTGGCGGCGAGGATCAGCGAAGAGTGTCCATCAGCCCTGCATGTCCATTGTCTGGCACACTGTACAAATCTGGCGTTGCAGGAGGCAGCCAGGAAAAACAAGATGATTCGAAATGCCCTGGATATTACCAACGAGCTGACATCCTTTGTCAGAAACTCGCCGAAGACGGCCGCAGCACTCCGACGCGTGACGCTGTCCGGAGAGTCAGCTGGCGGCACTCTGCGGCCGTTGTGCCCCACGCGATGGACCTGCCGTACCGCGTCGCTGCGAAGCGTAGTGGATAACTACGAGCACGTGATGAGCACCCTGGAGGAAGTCAGTGCTGAGGCAAGTGACGATCATGGTCGAAAAGCAGGAGGAATGCTGGCGCTCATGGAGCAGTTCGATACGTTTATCGGGCTGCCCATTGCGATCGAGGTATTCTCTCTAGCAGAGGACCTGTCGCGTGGCCTCCAGTCAGCGACAGCGACAGTGGGAAACACACAGGAGGCGGTGAAACGTGTGTGCGAGCGCTATGAGGGGATGCGCTCAACTGAGTCTTTCGACAGGATGTTCGAGAGAGCTGAAAGGTTGGGAGCGGCAGCAGGTGTGGATGGTCCCAAACTGCCTCGAAAGCGGAAAGTTCCCATGCGACTGGACGGCGGTGGACAGTACCACGACTCCACCGTGAAAAACCGACATCGACGCCAATTCTTCGAGATATTGGACACACTGACCACTCAGCTCAAGGAAAGGTTCCTGCAACCGACGTTCCAGAAAGTGCGCGAGGTGGAGCGACTGTTGGAGGATGCGAGTGCGGGAAGGCACTTCACCGTCCCCGTCGCCGTAAAGGATCTGTATGGCGGCGATCTGGACCTTGCACGATTGGAAGTGCAGCTGCAAATGCTACCTGATGTGGTTGGAGACGGAGGAAAGAGCGTGCACCAAGTGATTCAGGCTCTCGTGGGGGCAAAGCAGTCGGGTGGTACAGTGTTAGTAACAACAGTCGGGTGGACAGTAACATGATGAGCGAAGTGCTGACGCTGGTAAGGCTGTACCTTACTGTACCAGTAACAACGGCCACGGCAGAGCGCTCTTTCTCCTGTCTCCGACGCATCAAGTCGTATCTCCGCTCTACCATGGGTCAGGCCCGACTTAACGCTGCGATGGTGTGCACTGTGCACCGTCAGCGCGTCGACGAGCTGGATGTGGATGCCATTGCCTCGGAGTTCTTCGCAGCAAATGATCGGCGTCGCTCGTTCTTCGGCGTGTAATCCAGGTTGGACATCACTGTGGCACTCTGTCTGCGAGATATACCCTGCGACTATTCCGAAATGCTAAGCAATGCTTGCTAAACCAGGTACGGAGTGTATGTTGTGCTAGGATGGAGCTTAAGTCCTGTACTGCTTGTTTCCGTGGTCGTGGCTCGTTTATTCGTAAAATCCCTGGTGCCCCGGCACTCAATCTTCGTGTTTGGGGCCTCGAATCGCCAGGGATAGATACTCTTTAGTTGCGATGGAAATATCAATCTTAATGAAAATGGCATGATTGACAACTAAAAAAGTACATGCCTGTAATTTTGAAAGGAAATTGGGATGAAGTAATAAATGTGTAATGGTACTGCTCCATTTGATTTTGTGGTTAAAGCCAGAGACGGAGTTATTGAGGTGGAGGTACAGGGGTAAAAAATAAGGTGGTCGCCGACCACACTTCCTCGGTGGTCTCCTACATGGGGTATTGAACGTTGGAGATATTGATTTTGGGACTCCGGACATCGGTTATATTTTGGTTAATCCTCGGCAAATAAAACGGTACATAGCATAGCATTCCCTCGCTTCCTTCGTATATTCTAGATAGTCGACTATTTACTTACATTCTATTTACCTGCAGGGCTCCTAAGGATAAGGTGCATGTTCCTAATAATTATACCTATGCAAATGTATCCGTTTTTGCATAGGCGCAGGAACCGGTGGGGCCACTGGGGTCATGGCCCCACCACTTTTCATTCTAAATAATTCCTAAATTTACCAAATAAATTAATATTTGGAAGTTTTATATCTGGAGAGGAAGACCAAAGCACAAGGAGCTCAAATCCGTTGTGAAATTTCATCAAGAGGGTCTGGATTTTTGATAATATGGGGCCAAAGTTTTCTTGGCCCCACCACTTTCCGCGAACATGCGTTTTTGCCACATGAGGCTGGCCCCACCACTTTTCAAAACGTTCCTACGCCCATGGTAGGTGCTGTTGTTCATACATGGATGTGGACGACATCTCTGGTGGAGCAAGGATCCATTTTTTACTACCGCACCAGGGCAATGCATGAGCGAGGACCAAACAGGCCTAGGAGCACGGTGTGGTGGGAGCATATTGTTCCTCAATGGACGGAAGAAGAGTGGATTGAAAACTTTAGGGTAAGTGGCCAGCATTCCTGTCAGGTTTGACCAAGTGTTGAGCGTTCTTTTCATTTTAAGTCATACAGTCACTGATTTGGCTTAATTAATAAGAGCCACAAGGGTCCCTTTAAGTATGTAAAGGGAAGATACAATAACATGAATGCTATGGTTACACACCATGCATATAATGTGCAATGCCAGGGTTTATGCAGTTTGTGCAATGTCCGAGATGCATGATTTCTGAGCAGGTATTTCGTGATAATGATGCAAAATATTTATTCTCGTCAAGTGATATTGTTTCACGGACCATTATAGGTAATTCTTTTACCTGGACATATTCTAGGAGATGTTAGTGCATTACAATCTTCAAAGCAGGTATTCTGGGGATTTTGTCTGAAGTCAGGTATGAATACATCTTGCAAACTCATCACTAAGCATGATGCTGATACTTTGTTGTGAGGGAAGTAAATTCAGTTTTCAAAATGTAGTGTATTCCACCCTATTTCACAAGTAATTTATCACAGTGTGCAACTTTGGGTTATACACCTTACACTAAAAAAAAAAACACTAGATCTTGCTGTTTCATTCCCAACAATGGATGCTGTCAGATGAATTCTGAGCAACTGCCATCTATTAAGTAATATTTCTGATGGTCTGATGTCACAGAGCATCATATAATTATCTCAATATATGAACATATATAACCACATTACATATAAAGGCAAAAAAAAGTCATTGCAACTATGAGCCTTAATCTCTTAATCCATTTTGTGTTTTGTTTGACATATGCAGTTCATGGCTCAATGGTTATGCTATTTAATGTCAAGGAAATTTGTATACGTTTGTAGGTTGGAGGACATGGTCGATGATTACCACTTTGCTTCACGAGCCTGCGTAGACATATCGCTACAACAGGCTCGAGACGAACATTCTTTTCGTAGATGTCGAGACGAACCTTTCAGTACATTGTGGACCTGGTCGCACCAGACATGATACCGAAGTACACTCCCGCCACATCGGTCGATGTTGAAAGGAGGGTGACCATAGGAATTTTTCTCTTTTCGTCTACCACGGAGATGCGAACCATCGGTCATCTCTTCAGTGTCCATAAATCTACTGTCTTCAAGTTTTATCGGATGTTTGTAAGGTGAGCAAAGGTGTAAGGTATATGTGCCGGAATCTTGAAAACACGCGCCATCATAGCAAAACACGAAGACCTAAGACGGAAAGCTGACGACGTCCTCGATCTCTACAAGACTGAACGGAGGATTCAAACTTCCCGTCGTGCACTGCCAACTCTGGAAGAGAAGAAATGGAGTAAGCCAGTGCGCTTGTCTTTGACTGAAGACTTAAAACGTGTGCATCGTCGCATGGAAAAACATTGTGAGGCGGCGAAACAGAGACTGAATGAAGCACCGAGCATCACAAACTACACCCAGTGTGCAGAAGCAATTCTGGCAATGGTTATATTGTTTAACAGGCGGAAACCGGTGGAGGCATCACGGCTGACACTGGATATATACGGTCGAAAGAGCAAACAACAGAACCAGGACGCTACTGAGCATCTTTTACCGTTAGAGAGGAAACCCTGTGGTAGTTTGGCTCATGTAACGGTAAAGGAGAAGCGCGGCCGGGGCGTTCCGATTCTTTTTACAGAGAAAATCGTGGCTTCTCTGGATTTTCTGATCGGAAATAGGGAGGAAGTGGGCATATCTCAGTCGTGCTCATTAGTTTTTGTGAGCTACACTGAGGGCAAAACAACAATTAGAGGTAGTTATTGTGTCCAGCAGCCTGCACTCAGAGCAGATGCAAAAAAACGTAACAGCTACATCATGCCGTAAGTATGTGGCGACGATGATGCAGTTGCTCCAGTTGCAAGAAAATTACATTGATACAGTCGCACGCTTTCTTGGCCACGCCATTCGGGTGCACCGACAGTTCTATCGGCTCCCGAAAAAAATAACCCTTCAGGTAGCCAAGGTTGGCAAGTTACTCTTAGCAATGGAGGCTGGTCTCATGTCAACTTGAAAAAATCTTGATGACATAAATCCGACAGTACACCATGACCTAGACGTCACAGTGCCGCATGCTGATGCTGACCAAGAAGCAAGGACAGAGGAAGAAGAAGAGATAATGGAGATGAAACCAACAAACACGGCACATGAGGAAGAAGAATGCATATCAACATTGCACGAGAGCACACCACTCCGCGCGAATATTCACTATCATGCTTTCTTGACTATCCGCGCGGATAGTCAAGAAAGCATGCACACAGAGAATGTGGACGGCCGAAGAGAAGGACGCAGTACGGATAGGAATGGCCAAGTGGATCAACAACAGTGTGCTAACAAGGTGGCATGCGAAAACCTACTGAGAGGTGAACCGATACTGAACAGAAGAAGCTGGTGTGAAGTGAAGTACTTTGTCTTTGTCTATATATATACATATATATATATATATATATATATATATGTATACATATATGTATATATATATATATATATATATATATATATATATATATATATATATATATATAAAGCTTATATATATATATATATATATATATATATATATATATATAAGCAGTACAACAGAGACACAAAGGGTGAATTGGGTCCCCATTTGTGGTTATCAGAAGTAAAGACTGTTGACCTCAGCTACCCGCTTTGGCGTGTGAGGGCTCGAGAAGTCTTGACTCCAGCATTGCTGTGAAGGTGATCTGTTTCATCAACTGCTGTATATTCTGTCTGTTTGTGTATTATCCTATTAATCAAGTGTAAGTTGCATAACCCTTAGCTACTAAGATGCCGATCCGCAGACCCACACGGATGGTGTCTCCGAATAAGCAATAGACAGCGCCAGCAGGCAAGTTAGGCTTCACCATAAGACGCCTGATTTCTGTCAAAATACTGGTAAGCCAGCAACCACCTATCCCAGCAATGAGTCACGATCAGGTGCTCAAGCTGGAGAGAATGTTCAAGAGAAAGGACAGCGACATTCAGATGCCAGATGTAAGGGCTCGTACTGACGAGTACTTACAGGTCATGACTGCAGCGGTTACTGCAGACCACTAGCAGCACACAAAAGAGACGGAGTCCATCAGTATCCAGGTGAGAAACATTCAGTTCATATCAGCACGCTCAAAATGGAAGAACCGCAACAGAAATGTAATGCCTACTTCTTTGGAGGTGAGGAAATACGGTCCATGCAATGTGATGACGCGTCGACCGGTCATGGCGTAATTCACTTGTGGATTGTGTAACACGTAGAGGTCAAGGCCAGAGGTGACGTCGGATGTGACGTAGGCATGCTCGAGCTTCTGACTCATGGCGGATATGTAACCCGTGGCGCGAGAAGGGAGATGGCCAGTCGGCCGCGACCTGAGCTCTCCGCAGGCTGCACCTGTGTGTGTTCTCACTGTTCTTTTTGCCAAACTGTCGAACTTCACCAACTAATATACTTCAGTTAACAAGCTATTTCGGCCAGGATGCCCGAAATATCAGCAGTAACCACAAGAGGCGAGGCGGCGACCGTCTCGGCTAGAGGTGCGGCGGCGCCCACGACGACAGGCGGTGAGACGACGAGGCGCGACGGAGGCGGCGCGTTCGACGCTCGTCTCATCCCGGAATACGACGGGTCGGCAGACGTGGTGGAATGGTTCACACGGGGTGAAGTGCTGTGCAAGCACCGCGGTGTGGACCTGACAGGCGTTCTGCTGGCGCGGCTCACAGGAGGAGCGTTCGCTGTCTGGATGCAACTGTCGGAGACGGTGCGGAACTCTGCGGATGCTGTGCGTGACGCACTCCACGACGCTTTCGCTATTGACCGGCTGGCGGCCTACGATGCCTACGCAAGTCGCCGCCTACAGCCCGGTGAGTCAGCAAAAGTATATCTGGGAGATCTGCGGCGGCTCGCTACTCTATATGGCGGGGTGCCAGAGAGCGCGCTCACCTGCGCGTTCATATCTGGTTTGCCGGACACGATCCGGGCATGACGACCCGGGCCGGCACTCGCCAGCATCTTGGCTCGCGCGCGAGCCGTCCTAAGCGATGAGCGCGTCGCAGTTACGGCGCCCGCGGCGCGCGGAGAGGCATCTCCGCGCGCTCCTGCAGCGCCGCGGGCGGTGAGACGCTGCTGGTCGTGCGGCGAGCTGGGCCATTTGACGGCCGCCTCTCCGCGGAAGGAGTCCGGGAAGACTCACCGAGAGGCGACGCGTCAGCGCAAGCGCCGTCTCCCCGACAATAATAGGCGCGCTGCCAGTCACCTGGTTGGAGGTGGACAGGCGGACCTGCAGCGTGTTGGTCGACACCGGCTGCACAGACACACTGGTGAACACCGATCGCTGCCGGCAGTGGTCGTCGCAGTCAGCCAGGATGCTGACGACCGATGGCTACGAACTTCGGTGCTGCGGCACCGGCAGCGTGGTGGTCAGCACCAACGGCCGACGGGTGAGCCTCGATGTGTTGGTGGTGCCGGAGCGGCCGCTGGGGGTCGATGTCGTGCTCGGTATGACCGGCATCGCGGCCCTGGAGGAGTTTGCCTGCGGACACCGACAGATGTTCAGTTCTGTGCGGCAGCGGCTGTGACCTCCCCGGGTCCGGCGGTGGACGCGACCGATTTCACGGCGCGATTCGACGCTGAGCAGCGGGCCTGGGCAGTAGCTTGGAAGTGATTGATTATTTGGGCTTAAGGGCGCGTGGACTACTAAGGTCATTTTGCGCCCATAACTCGTGTAGCTAACAAAGTACAGTATCCAACTTTACGTCGTTCGTAGCCGTCAACCTGGTCTTATTGTGGTACAAAGTTTACATGCGAGGAGAGTATATTGCGGAGAACGACACTGAAGATAAGAAGTCCATCAATCGTCCCGACTGGACAATGCTGGAGTTGTCGGAGAGAATATCGCTAATGGAATCCACCTGATCAGACCCAAAATGACGTCTACGCTCATCAGCGTAATGAGGACACGATATCAAAACGTGGCGAACTGTTAGCGGTGCATAACATCTCGAGCACAAAGGATTGTCGCCACCGCATAGTAAATACCCATGCGTAGCATATGTATGCCCAATACGGAGACGGCATAATGTGACCTCTTCTTGTCGACGTTTGCGACAGGACGAGCCCCATGGTCGTAAACGTTGTTTGATGGTTCGTAGTTTGTTCGCCGACGTCGCATCCCACATAGCCTGCCACTTGCCTAGGAGGAAGGTGGACACCTCTCGGTAGTGGTCAGTGGCGGGGAGTGGCAGTGCTCGAGAGCACCGTGCTTTTGCCGCTCGTTTCGCCGCAGCATCCGCCAATTCATTACCGGAAATGCCAACGTGGCTCGGAAGCCAACATAGGATAACTCGTCGTCCATGGCGTTCCAAATCGGTAAGACGGCTCACAATATCCCGCAGAAGGGGGTTTGATGGATAAAACGTGTTCAGGGCCATAAGACTACTCAAAGAGTCGGTGAAAATGACATGTCGATCACCCCCAGACACTTCGATATAACACAGAGCTTTCGTAATAGCGACAAGTTCCGACGAGTACACCGATGCGTACGTCGGGAGCGAAAACGAGCGGGAGACAGATCCACACACAAAAGCGCTGCCAACGCCGTCCTCTGTTCGAGAGCCGTCAGTATACGTGGCTATCCATCCCTGGAATGTTTCAATATGTTGAAGAGCCCGTGCACAAAATTCTGCTGGAGGGATATCGGATTTCCTGATCTTCGCAAGGGGATACATCCACCTCCGGTGTAATCATCTCCCATGGAGGGGTCTCCATGTTCTGGACTGTACGAATTCCCCGAAGCTTAACTCGACTTTCCCGCAGGAGTCTTCGAATTCTAACACCGAATGGGGCGACCCTCAGGTTTCGTTCCCCTGAAAAAATGGTCAATAGTCGACGCGAAAAGACGTGCGAAAAGGCCGGATGGTCGGGGAACTGGCGGAGCTTGCAGGCGTAGCGCATTCTAGGCCCCCCTCGCCGGGGGAGGCGGCTCGTGCGCTTCGGCTAACAAACTCACGGTGGGCGAAGTGCGGAATGCTCCGGTCGCGATGCGAATAGCGGTGTGATGAACAGTGTCTAGAGTTCGTTTGGTGGAGTTGCGCGATCCGTCATAGATAAAACAGGCGTAGTCTAACTTCGCACGTATCAGTGAGCGGTAAAGCAGAATAAGAGACTCCCGGTCAGCTCCATAGCTAGTGCGAGAAACACACTTTAATATGTTGAGCGATTTAAAACACTTGTCACGGAGTGCTTTCAAATGCTCCTTATAGCCAAGACGTGAATCAAAAGTGATTCCAAGGAACTTCACCGCAGGTGGCATCGGTATCTGCCTGCCATACAACTTGAGACATAGTTCTGCACAGTTACGCCGGCGACAGAAATGTATTGCAGTTGTCTTTTGTGTTGAAAAGCGGAATCCATTCATTTCGCCCCACCTCTCGAGTTTCTTCACGGCCAATTGGAGAGATCTAGACATAGCAGATAGCCTGGCTGCGCTACACCAAATAGCGAAGTCGTCTACAAAGAGAGACCGACCAAGTTGTGGTGGAAGGACGTCGCTAATGTCATTTATCATTATGGCAAACAGTGCTACACTTAACACACTTCCCTGTGGCACGCCATTCTCCTGCATACATCTTCTGGACAGTTGGTTGCCAACCCGAACACGGAAATGTCGGCCTGCAAGAAAATTCTGTATAAAAATCCCCATTGACCCCCGGATACCGCATTTATGTAACTTTGTAAGAATGCCATGGCGCCAGGTCGTGTCATAAGCCGCTTCTATGTCAAAGAAGATGGCGCCGACGTGTCGTTTCTGCTTAAATGCTACACGAACTACTGAGTCCAGTGTTAAAATGTGGTCTACAGAAGTCCGGTTCTTCCTAAAACCGCATTGTGCATCTGAGAAAAAGTCATGCACTTCTAAGAACCACGTTAGTCTGGTAGTTACTAATCGTTCCATTAACTTACATAAACACGAGGTGAGTGATATTGGGCGATAGTGGAGCGGTTCTAGTCCACTTTTGCCCGGCTTCAACACTGGTATCACTAAGGCTCCTCGCCAGGCTACTGGGAAGTCGCCTTGTTGCCACAGATGGTTGAATATGCTTAACAGTACTTCGATCGCACATGGGGGAAGATGCTTTATCATTCCGTTATGAATTAAATCCGGGCCTTCGCATACGTTTCTGAGCTTCGCTATGGCGGAAGTCAGTTCGGCCATTGTGAAAGGCTTGTTATAGGAGATATTTTCGGTTGTGACAAAGTCAGGAGGGTACTTTTCACAATGCAACTTGTGACGCAAGAATTGCGGATCCCAATTGCTGCCACGGCTACGCTCTGATATGGAGAAGGCAATTTCGTTCGCAACATCTACAGATTTGGTTACGTCCCTATTACCCATGCGTAAGACTGGCAGGGGAACGGATGAATACTGGCCTGCAATACGTTTTACTCTGGACCATACTTGTGCTGTCGGGGTACGCTTGTTTATTTGACCTACATATTCTCGCCATGATACTTGTTTTGCTGATCTTATAGTGCGACGTGCAAGAGCCCCGGCTCTCCGAAAGGCAACCATATTTATAGTGTTACTATCTTTACTGAATTTACGATAAGCTCGCTTTCTAGCGCGTATGGCATCTCCACATTCCTCCGTCCACCATGGGACTGGTGTACGCCGTGGAGCACCAGAGGTGCGCGGAATACATGCAGAGGCAGAATGAAGGAGCAGTGACGTAAATTCTTCCATACTGTGTGGATTATTCTGTCTATCAACAGAGCAAGCTGTTTCCATATGTGTTATGTAATCAGTCCAGTTGGCTTTGCGAAGATTCCATCGCCGCGGCCTCTGTCCAAGGACTGACCCTTCACGATATTCTAGCCATATTGGGAAATGGTCGCTTCCCAGAGGGTCAGTATCAACCGACCAATTAAACAATTGCACAAGCTGGGGACTACATATACTCAGGTCTAGCGCAGAAGTTTGTCCAGACGGCATTGTGAAGTGCGTTCTGGTACCTGTGTTTAAAATACACAACGACTCCTCGTGTAGGAATTTCTCCATCAGCCGTCCACGCCCATTGACATCTTCACATCCCCAAACGGTATGATGTGAATTGAAGTCACCTAAGAGTAAAATTGGTTCCGGGAGCTGAGAACAAAGAAGTTTCAGCTCAGTAGATGGAAATGAAGTGCCTGGAGGCAGGTAGATGCTACATAATGAAATACATTTATGACCAAATTGCACCCTGGCAGCAACGGCTTGGAGGCGTGTGTTCATCACTAATGGTTGCGAGGGAACACTATGGTGGATGCCCAATAGCACTCCACCATGGGAAATAGTGTCGGATGCTACTTCTTTTCGATAGAGGGCGTAGCATTTCACCTGGATTGCGGTGTCCGGCGACAGCTTGGTCTCCTGAAGGCAGAACGCCACCGGACAGACCCTGCCCAGAACTGCTTGCAAGTCATGGGCACTGCTTCTAAAACCCCTGCAGTTCCATTGTAAGACAGTCTGTATAAAGAGTTAGGTTAAAAGGGGGTTAAGACTTGTCAGTTTATGGCAAACCAGCCGGGGCCCACGGGTTCGATGCTGTGCGCACTCGTGCCCTCGGACTGACTCCGCCGGTCGGCGAAACTGACCAGGGCGAGGCACGCTTCTGGCCAGCCTGGGGAGGTGTGGGGGGTGGCCCCATCACCCTCGCAGTCTCTGCGGGATGAAGAGAGCTGGCTTGGAGAGATGAGGACGATGGGGAGCAAGCCCCGCGATCCTGTCTCCTTACATTTGGCGACGTATCCCTCGATCCAGCTCTGGATGTCCGGCCGGAAGCCCCGATGTCCGGGGCCCCTGGGCGGACCTTAATCGGTAGGCGTGATCGGGTCGTTGAGGGTGCTACTACCGGCATCCGGTCGGGGGCCGCGCCCTTCTCTTCGGAGATGGTTGGTGGGGGAGGGGGGGTTGGGGTGGTTCGGGATGGTGTAGGAATGGGTTGGGCAGGTTTAGGGGTGCTGACGGCGGAGGGTATGGATTGGATCCTCGTCGGTTCGACGCGACTCAGAGGCGTTTGTGTCTCGAGGCTTGGTTCCGGAGAGCTCCTGGGCTCTTCCCTAACGGGAATGGAGTACTGGGCGGATGGGGAGGCAGGGAGGGGAGTGCTGAAGGTAGGGGTTAAAGTGGTTGGGGATGGGTTGGGTTTGGTTGTGGATGGACGGGCAGGTCTTTTTCCCCGCTGGACCTGGACCCAGTCTCCTTGAGCAGTCGCTACAGGGTCGGCAACCGAGGACTCTCTCATCACCGTCTGGGGAGAGGACACAGCTTTTTCTTCGATTGGTGTACACTTCATGCCAAAGGCCAGCATTATGGCACTGAGCTGACTTATAATATGGGAAGCACTCATGTGTGTGTATGACTGCATCGGCGACTGTTGTGTGATGTTGGAGTTCAGCTTCACCTTTGCTGCATAGGATATTCTAGGGTGTGCTGCCTCATAAATATCCCGTGCCTCACGGAATGTGATCTTTTTAAACTTTTTATTGTAACTATTTCCTTTTCTCTTAAGAATATGGGACAAGAACGATCGTACGTGGTGTGGGGTGTTTGGCCTGGGCCGCAGTTTGAACAGTGCGGACTCTCCGCCTCACATTTGTCTTGGACATGCTCTGCAGATCCACACCGTCCACATGTCTCTCGGTTCCGACAATACTGTGACGTGTGGCCAAAACGGGAGCATCGGAAGCATCTCATGGGATTGGGTACAAATACGCGGACCTTCACACGGACATATCCGACGAAAATACACTCTGGAAGATCTGTGATCTGAAAAGTTAAGATGATGTTGTTTGTTGGCTGTAATACCTGTCCTTTTCTAAATGAAATTCTACGGGCCTCCACCACTCCGCATTCACTTAGGCCATCCACAATGTCGGCATCGGAAACATCTCGCAGGTCGTAGCAGTTAATAACTCCTTTTGAGTAATTTTTGGTGTTGTGGGGCTGAATCTCGATACGTACGGTGACTGTTCGCCTGCTGGTTTCATGCCGTTTAGTATATGTTATTTCTGTTGCGTCCATCGCCCTCCTTGCACCCTCAGCAGTTTCAAATTCAACTTCAAGTCCTCCGTCTCTGAGCTTTTCGCACCTTAGCACCGATCCCAGTTTGTCACACGCTTCTTTCCTCTGGAACGGGGTAAGCAATGAAAGCTTTAAGTTTTCCTCGAGTGATTTTATGATCAGAATACGGGGTGTCGGCAGACACGCTCGTTGGCCTGGTCCTCCATGCGCTACACTCGTAGTTCTCGCAGTTCGGGTTGTCTGTCCCCTACTGGAGGGGACAGGTGGGTTTTTTATGTTGGAAGTTGCCATGCAGTGTTTTTGTTTCCACTCCCCGGGCGCCCCACCGCATAGGGCCCTACTGAGGGGACGCCTGGGTCCCGCGGACGGGAGGTCGCCAGGCGCCCGAGGAGCTATACGGGGCAGGCGGCGCCTTCGCCCGGCCGGGAGAGAGATACTCACCACCCCGACCGATATCCAGCACCGCCCACCCCTTGACCCCAGCCGGCCGGGCCATCAGGCACTGGGACGAAACCCAGGCCCCGACCCGAGGCGACAAGCCACTTGGTCCGTATGGGGCCATACGGGCCCGCCCGCCCCTCCGGGATATCGGGACCAAAGAGGCGTGTTGGTCCCCCGTCACAACTAGCACCGTGCGGCGGGGGACCTCAACCTCCAGGACTCCGTCAACCCCGGGGGACGGGCCGAGGGGGCGCGGCTACCCCGATAAAACTGAGCTGGTGGGCAGGACCGGGGAAGTTGCCCTGCCTGCTCGTAGTAGGGATAGTTGGTGTTGCAGGGCCAGGTGAAGGACATGGATGTTGGGATGATATGGGTATTGGAATGGGAGCGTATGGACGGAAGGAAGAGGGGTGGCTGTGGTGACCCGAGGGAGCACCATTTCCATAGCCAGCCGTGTAACGAGGCCGGCCCCACTGCGGGCCATACAGTCATATTGGCAGTGAGAGGAAATCACGTGGCTGCACCAGCAATGCGCTAACATCCTACAAGCGAATCGTCGCAGGGCGTACGCTTAACGTTCGCACGGTCAGTTAGCCAACATGATGCGGATGCATCGTCACTGATGGTGTGTCAAAAAGTCGGCAGTGCCAAGAAGCGTCTTCTGACGCGGCGTCGATGAGAGCGAGCCCTGGGACTGAATCGATTGGATCACACGTCGCACGGCTGATGTCTCCGTGATCGCACGCCACCTGACGGAAGCGTTGTGGAACACCATCGCAATGCCAGTGACGGGGGCCATCGTTGTACGGTTGCAACATTAGTGAGCGAACGAGGACGCTGTACCCGCAGCGTCAGTAGATGTCTAAACCGTAGCGTCAGAATCCATCGTCAAGTACTCGAAGCGTTGTTGAGTGCAAGTCCCATTGGTGGTGGCATCAGGGAGATGCGCTGTAAGGTCCTAGCATTGTGGAACATGACCATGTGGCTGATAGCGATCGACCCGTCATGTCGCAACAAACACGGTGAACATGATCGCACGTGCTGAGCTAGGGTTACCTGTGGCGTGAAATACAGTAGTATTTTCGTCTACCACAGATCACACCCATTGCGAAATTAAATGGTTACCTTGGCAATGTATTTGATTTGATTTGTTCGTGATGTGCCGTACCTGTGGACAATTTATTCCGGCTTTCGGCAGCGATACAATCAGCATCCATGTTGTGCTATCCAGAGAGTGATCTAGTTGACATGGAACAATGTTGGTGTCCATATGCTCGACATTATGTCCATATCCGCTGTTCCATTATATATTTATTTCCACCACCCATCGTGTCAAGCTGAATAATACTGTGTCTTGTGTCTTTTTCTTGACTTTGTGACCTAGCTTATACAGCTGAACAGTGCCCGGCAGGTGTGCAGCTCGTGCGCACTATGCGGTGTCCGCGTCTGCCGTCACACGGCATGCGACTGCAGGAACATTTGGCACAGTCATATGATGCCAGCTTCGGTGATCACATGGCATATATATATATATATATATATATATATATATATATATATATATATATATATATATATATATATACTAGTTATGATGGAACGTTGCCGTAGCCGTGAAGCGACTAGAGCATTTCGCCGTATTTGTGCGTATAACGTGAGCTGCAGCAACTCCGCGAAGCTTTAAAACCAAGGGGGACATGCACCGAATATTAGTGTGTTGCACTTCACGATACCCTGTTGTTCACACCAACCTGTTATGCTTCGGGTTGCTATCGTATATCCATGTGTCGGGCTAATAAAGCTGGACATCTACACAAACAAAACAAGGCTTGACCTCCACCCCCGGGGGGCGTTTTTTAAAAAAAAGGTTGGGGGGGCGGGAGTCCGAAAAAAAAGGAAGGGACCCCCCCAAACACACAAAACCCAAAAACACCTAAAATGTTATTGGGTTGTAAATTATAAACCACATTATTAAACTAAAACATATTAAATAAAATATATGAAGTGCATCGCGATAAGAAAAAACAAACACATTTTCTTTTTTTCAAAATATCAAATTAATAAAAAAAAAAAAAAACCAAAAACCCCGAAATAAAACTCAAAAAAAAAAAAAAAAAAAAAAAAAAAAAAAAAAAACAAAGAGGGGGGGGCCCCCAAAACGCACCAAAGACCCCCGGGCAAAAACAAAAAAAAAAAAAAAAAAAAAAGGGAAAACACCCCCACAATGGAGGAAGAAAAAAAAAAAAAAAAAAAAAAAAAAAAAAAAAAAAAAAAACAACCCAAAAGAGGAAGTATAATATATGAAAAACAAACCAAAAAAAAAAAAAAAAAAAAAAAAAAAAAAAAAAAATCCAGGTAGTAAAAAAACAAAAAAAAAACAAAACCAACACCCCGCACCCAAACAAAATAATATAAAAATAAAAATTAAAAAAAAAAAAACAACAAAAAAAAAAAGAAAAAAAAAAAAAAAAAAAAAAAACCAAAAAAAAACAAAAAATCCCCTATGGCCTTTTTATTTTTCGGAGGATCGATATTTTGATCGAGGATCGAGGATCTTTTCACATTGAAAGGATCGATATTTTGACCTCGCCTGACATCATATGTATATCAAGGTGCACACATGATTAATCCTGTAACTCAAATTCAGCACTGTATCCCTCTTACTTCTCTGTGCAGTAGCTACTTGAATTGAAAGTATACAAATTGTGTATTTTGCTTCGCTTGTGATCTGATGTTAAACTCCCATGTGGCGAAGAACCAAAATGTAAAGGGAACGGCATTTTCGTCCATGCTTTGCAATCAACCCCTTGCTTAGCATCAATGTTTTCGTGTAAGCGATAGGGTACGTTGCGCCAATATCCTGGCGGTTCCGCCGCTTGTGATTTTAATCCCGGGCTAAAAATAATGTTCGATCTCACTTTGTATATTTCATCTTGCCACTTATAAGGTGCAAGTAAGTCGGTGCTCCTCCGGCGTAATAGCTGACGGTGATTTAATGACTCTCGCCCGCATATAGCAGCGTGCCCACCAAGAGAGCACTTGTGAACGCGGGTTAGGCCATGAATGGACAATCGCATACATTCGGTTGGAGTGACAAGATGCCGAGCCAACTTCTGCAACAAAATAACGTCCGACTTTGCCAATTCCCATCTGTAGAGTTAGTTAGGCTTTTGCTTCCCACACTACGCCAGCTGGTAACCGGACAAATGCACGTAAAGCAAATGTACATATTGCAGATGTGCATACGCAAATATACTTAACCAAATGCACGTAAGCGCGCAAGTACGTATGACAATCGTACGTAACCACAGATGTGCATATGGCAAATGTGCTGCATGACCGACGTAGTCGATGCGCCCTTAATCTCAAATAACATATGACAAATGTAAGTAAGCGCAAATGTAAATAAGCGTAAATGTAAGTAAGCGTATGGCAAATGTACGAATGCGCAAATGTACGTAAGCGTAAAAGTGCGTCAGCGCAACAGTACAGCAACGTAAAAGAATGCACGAGCAAATGTGTGTGCATTTAGGTATAAGTGCCTTTGCGTTTAAGCACATTTGCTTAAATGCACGTGCCATACATGCATTTACTCCTACGTACATTTTATCTTGCGTAAAATACCATGAGTACATTTGTCTTATGCACTTTTATGCCCAGGCACATATGTGCTTACAGTTTGCGTGCTATTGCGTATATGCACATTTGTGCTTGCGTACCCTTCCATGTATGTACATTCGCTATGCGTACGCATTATAGCTTACGTACATTTGCATTGACGCATATTTGCTCGCACGCACTTTTCCATGTACGTACATTTACACTAGCGTAGATTGGCTCATACGTACATTTGAGCTCAAGTACTTTGCGTTCACTTACATTTATGCATACGCACATTTTCGCTGACATACTTTTGGGTGTACTTACCTTAGCGCTTACGTACATTTGCGCTTACGCACATTTGCGCTCGCATACTTTTGTGCTTACGTCCCTTTGCGCATGCATATATTTTTGCTGACGTACATTTGTGCACCCATACTTTTGCACTAAATTGCATTTGCGCTTGCTTAGATATATTTGCTTAACCCGCGCCGTCTTTCCTGTCAGATCCTCACACCCCGTCTCGGGAGGAGGGGGGGCGATAGAGACCCCTATCTAATCTCCAAACTAAGCGTCGCACGAAAACGAAATAGGTGTCATCGGAAAGTGCTCGACGTGTAGGGCCAGACACCAGCCCCAAAAATGTTTCCCCCCAAAGTGACGTTACTAGGGGCCCTAGAGGTTTTCTACTTACATAATGTTTGTGGCTCTGGGGGGTTCATTCTTGAGGGAGGTTTTAAAAAATTGGAATCAGAAAGGGAAAGCAAAATCGACCAGGGCCATACAATTTTTGGCCACCCCAATTTTCTTTTAATTTCAAAGTTTTGAGTTCAAGTTTTCTTTAACTTTCCTTTCCTAATGTGTGGAGCAGACCGAAAAACGTTGTTCAAAGTCAACTTGCACCAACAAAAATGTTTACTTGGGCCAGAATCTTCGATTTTGACTCTAATAAGCAAATATGCAAAATTAATAAGTAATCAAAAACGGGGAAAAAATGAGAAATTCCACTCATACGTTTTGTTGCATTCATAAATATAAGCAAACGCTGAAAGTTTCATTTAAATATCTTAATCCGTTAAAGCGTGACGACTGGTTGAACTTTCATGGAGGTGACCTCACTTGACCTTAACTAACTCATTGACCCTAGAAGACCGGACTTAAAAATTGTGACACAACATGACAAATTGATGTGGGAAAAGGTACGCCAAATTTCGGCGCGCTGCCCCGCGCCGTTGTTTCACTATCCGCGCAAAACCTTATGGGGGTCGTCATCAGCTACATTGGTTATACATTGCCAATACGTCAAGCTCTGGCCTGTGCACTATGAGGTTGAAAATGTGTGTGAAAAATAATATATTAGAATAGCTCATGATGGGAAGTGTGGACGTGCATGAAAAATGTAGCCACGGCGTATTGCGATCCCCAAGGAAGTCTGGATGGATTGTTCACTCATCATTGGAAAGCTACGATTACTAAGCATTCTTAATCAGTGTTCAAGCACAAAATCGATTGATTTGCTTCAAGGACACATGATATATTTCCATCTTGGCTCCATGACTATGCCTCACTGGATACATGTACCTGGGCTCTGACGGTAAGGATTGAGCCGGGATGTTCGAGTCGCAAGTGCTCTGGTTCATTAACTGAAGGGTTCAGATCCGGCGAGTGTCGGTCGCACTCCGCCAAGACGCCCTCGCGAACAACCGCCAAGGCTCGAACCGTGTGGTGTTCGACCGCGTGGCTCTCGGAGAAGCTGGCGCATCAATGCGCTTCGATTCCGCAAGGCAAATGATGACGAGGGCAAGACGAGAAGCTCTGCCCGCTCTGCCACAGACGGCGGCCGCTGTGGCAGCTGCGATGGAGGCAGCCGGACATGGCATGGCTGCTAACATGGCGTTCAACGTCAACGTGAATGACCAGCAGGTTGGTACTGTCGATTTGCTGCGAAGCAAGAGAGCACAAGCATTTGTTTGCTATGCCAGTGTTACCGAGATTCAAGAGATTTCAAACTTGATCTCATTCAATCATATCCAGTAAACATTGACATTAATTTCTTTCAATGTGCTTCCTAATCATTATCCGTTACCCAATGGTAACAGATAATGATTATCAATGATGATAATAGCAACGATAGCTACTGAAGCTATGGCCACGACACGTACGTTAGAAATATAAAAAGCATACAACTACATGAATTGCTTAGCTTCTTAACTCCATAAAAATGCATCCTTCTGACAACTATGAATATCATCCAATGCATAATTTGTCAGGTTTCCGTTCGATACTACTCTTACCGTCATCCGCTTTCTTGGTTCGTTAAAACATCGACTAGTTATATTCATCGGTACACAAACGTTGTTTGTGTACGCTGTTCGGCAAGCTTTGTTCAGGAACGGTTGCAACGATATAATTAATTCATTATTTGTTTCGACGTGTTCATTTCAGTTTGCCGTCGGCTTCACGGTACCGGCTGTCGTGGCGAGCGCCATGGCACACCCCGGCGGCTGTGCCGTGGCCGACGCCACCTTCAGGGTGGTACCTCGGATATATGCCCAGCTCCTCGTGGTGTTCTGCGAGGTCGCGGGCTGCATGCTCCCTGCATTTTTCATCCTGATGACAGCCAGAACCCGCCCGCTCTATAACGCCGTGCTGGGCCAAGTAGCCGCGAGGATCCCAGCGCCCGCCACGCTCATCACGGACTGGGAGCGTGCGCTGCAAGGCGCGGCGATGTTTACATGGCCAGAGACCAGCACGAAAGGATGCTGGTTTCATTATGCACAGGCCGTGCTGAGAAAGGTATGGAAAACCAAACATGTCTGGCTTAACACAATAAATGTTATGCAGTTTTCCTTTCGATTCTGGCCTGTTGCTCATGGTCTTGCTCTGTCCTATCTACTGGGATTAATCTCACGGAAATAGCAGCGTGTTTGGTGCAAATCGAAATGTCCAATGATATCCTACTTCTTACATTACGTCCCCCCACTGTTTACTCCCTGCATATTTTAACGACATTCTCCATGAAGATAACTTTTTAGAATCACAATTCCTCTTCTATCAACTGCTGGTTTTGAGCCCACAAAAAAGCACCAGACAATCACGTGATATAAAAGAAGCATCTGATATCTATGATGAACCGAGGTCAAGTAATATATTGCCCATTGGCGCACTCAGTGTTGAAACATACGACATTCCGACATGAAAACATAAAGTTGGTTTCGCAAGCCCCACATCTAATGAAATGCACCATTCGCGAACATGCACATCGTTAAAAGCAATCCATGGTCATCGCGATAAGGACATAAGCAACTAATGCGATGCCGACATAATAGACTCCACATTAGATAAATATTTAGTTTGTGTTGAACGTCGATGGTGTGTATGTGTGGGTGTTGTGTTGGTCTACTTGTCGACATTCGTGGATGTGTGTTCAGTGGGGAAGGGAGTGCAGATAGTGCCGCTGATGCTGATGTACGCGCGTTGACATCCATCAAGTGTGTGTGTGTGTGTGTGTGTGTGTGTGTGTGTGTGTGTGTGTGTGTGTGTGTGTGTGTGCGTGTGTGCGTGCGTGCGTGCGTGCGTGCGTGCGTGCGTGCGTGCGTGCGTGCGTGCGTGCGTGCGTGCGTGCGTGCGTGCGTGCGTGCGTGCGTGCGTGCGTGCGTGCGTGCGTGCGTGCGTGCGTGCGTGCGTGCGTGCGTGCGTGCGTGCGTGCGTGCGTGCGTGCGTGCGTGCGTGCGTGCGTGCGTGCGTGCGTGCGCAGGCTTATGGGTGCTGATTTCTATGGACTCGACAATCTTCAGTGCCGCGACATCTTCGCATATTTTAAGGATATTGATGCGAAAGTATTGTGGTGTAATCGTGAGATGGGGTGATTGTTGCAGGTGTGGTCACTTAGATGATTATGCGTTTTGTCGATTGTTTTTAGGTGTTCGTTGAGGCATTGTTGGACGCTGTGTCGCGCTTCCCCAATATATGGTGTTCTTGGTGTCGTGTGGGCTGATGAGCAGGTCATGTGATAGACATACAATCACCCTTAATGGAATGTAAATGCGTATGCATCGGCATCACCTACAATACCTACACTCCCTTCCCCACTGAAAACGCACGCACCATGACCGACAACTAGATGAACACAACACCCACACATAAATACAGCATCCGGTAAACACAAACTAAACCAATCGTCTAAGCTAGGGTCGGCATCGTTAGTCTCGTAAGTCCTTATCGCGTTGGCCAATGGATTGTTTTTATTGTGATGCATGTTCGCATTCGGCGCATTTCGTTGGAGGGCTCGCGAAACCAGCTCTTTCTGTATCTTGGAATGTCGTGAGCTCTTAATCATTCCCGGTGAGATTCGCACACCACATCTCGGGGAGGGGCATTATATACCCCTATCTAATTTCCACACTAAGCGTCGCACGAAAACGAAAGAGGTGTCATCGGAAAGCGCTGGACGAGTATGGCTAGAGACCACCCCAAAATTTGTCTCCCCTAAAAAAGTGACGTCACTATGGGTGTTAATATCGTCATGACTGACATGTGTTTGTCTCTGGGGAGTTCATTTTGTGGAGGATGTTAAAATGAAAACTCATTTTGAATCTGAAAATGAAGACGAAATCGATCAAGGCGCCAAAATGTTTGGTGCTCAAAAACCAGCATAGTATTATTTTCGTTTCAAAGTTTTTAAGTTTTCAATTTCCTTGAATTTATGTGTTCTGCTGGGTATGGCACCTGGCGACACGTTGCTTTAAGTCAACATCCCCCAAATATGCTTACTTTAGCCAGAACCTTCGACTTTGACCCTAATGGCGAAATATACAAACTTAATAAGTCATCATCTTTCATCTGTAAAGATTAGCAAACGCTGAAGGTTTCCGTGAATATATTTATGTTTTAAAGCGTGGCGACTGGTTGAAAGTTTCTGGAGGTTGGTTGGTTGGTTATTTGGGCTTTCGGGCGCATCGACTGCGTTGGTCATACAGCGCCCATAACAATTTTAGACGTACAACTTAAGAGGATTCATGCGAACAGCAGTATGCGAGACTTCAAAAGACAGACAAATCACTTCAGTGCTACATGTCCACGAGGTGTGCAAATCGCTCCAACCCTTGAATCAGAGAGAAAGCGAAACAGCTGTCCCGAAGCCACAACGCGCAATTCAGCCCACAACATCGTCAGCGAAACAGTGAAACGCAAGCAACATCAGCGAAACGGCGAAATGGAACGGTGAAACAGAAAGAGCAAGCGCAAGCAGACATCAGTGGAACAGTGAAACGGGAGTAACATCAGTGGAACAGTGAAACCGAAAGAGCAAGCACACGCAAACATCAGTAAAACAGTGAAACGGGAGTATCATCAGTGACACAGCTTAACATTAAGAGCAAGTGAAGATCAGTTGGAGCGACATGTCACGGTTCCGAGCGTAGTGTTCATGTCAGCGAGGTGTGTAAATCGCTCGAAATTTGACATTCGAGAGAAAGCGAAACAGCTGTCCTGAAGTTACAGCACGTGAATGGTCACCCAGGAGTTCACGGAGTGACAGCGGCTGCACGATTCCAAGAAGGCGTCTTCGAGCATCGGCGAATAGGGGGCAGGATAACAGAATATGACGTACTGACAGTGGTGCGTGGCATCGGGGGCACTTTGGCCTGTCCTCCCCACAGAGCAAGTAGTGGTGCGTTGGGTGGGTGTGCCCTAGCCTGAGGCGGCAGAGCACGACCTCGTCCCGCCTCGTCCCACGGTAAGACGAGGGCCATTCCCCAAGACATGGCTTGATCGCTCGCAGTTTATTTTCCTGCACTATGTCCCAGTTAGACTGCCATTTCTTAAAAATAAAGGTTGCAATAGAACGGTCATATTCCTTCGCGGGGAGCGGCATAGATCGTAAGTAGGGGGCTTGAGCTGCTCGCTTCGCAGCAGCATCCGCCGTCTCGTTCCCCACGATGCCGACATGGCTTGGAATCCAACAGAGAACAGTAGCCTTTCCGTCTTGAGCCAGCAGTCTAAGACGCCGTAAAACATCTTGCACAATGGGGTCAGGTGGATTAAACTGTCTTAGCGCCCAAAGACTGCTGAGGGAATCAGTAAAAATGACATGCGAGGTCTCCCGCCCTACTTCGATAAAGCTGAGGGCCTTCGTGATGGCAATCAGTTCCGATGTGTAGACGGTCGCATGTGGGGGCAGGGAAAAAGATCTTGACAGAGATCTAGAAACAAATGCACTGCCCACACCTGCATCAGTCTTAGATCCGTCTGTATATATCGGGGTATATCCCTCGAATGAGGCTATGTGTTCCAGGGCACGTGACAGACGGTCTTGTGGCGTAGCATCCTCCTTCCTCACCGAAGAAAGCGACATGTCTATTTTCGGAGCGGTCACTTGCCATGGTGGCGTCTGCGTAAAACTTGACTGCATGATTCCCTTCAGTAGAATCCCACTGTCCTCGAAGATCCTACGTATCCTAACGCAAAAGGGGATGGAATGCATAGTGCGTCCTCGACAGAATGATGCGATTAGGCGACGAGAGAAAACGTGCGAATATGTAGGATGGTCGGGAAATTGACGCAGCTTGCAAGCGTAGCGCATCCCGAGCATTTCACGTCTGAGCGAGAGTGGCGGTTCATGAACTTCAGCCAGAAGGCTTACAGAAGGCGAAGTGCGAAAAGCGCCAGTCACAATGCGGAGGGACAAGTGGTGTACAGTGTCCAGTTTGCGTTTGCTTGTTGTACACGCACTGTCATATACAAAACATGCATAGTCCAGTTTTGCTCGAATGAGGGAGCGATACAACAGCAGCATGGTTTTTCTATCTCCTCCATAGGACGTCCGTGCTACCATCTTCAGTAGGTTTACCGATGTGAAACACTTCTCCCGAAGTGCTTTGAAATGTTCCTTGTAAGTAAGACGGGTGTCAAAAATTACTCCTAAAAACCGGGCAGCGCGCCGAAAGGGGATGGGTTCCCCATACAGCTGGATAGATGGGTCTGGACAGTTTCGACGACGCCGACAAAAATGTATCCCAACGGTTTTTGCAACAGAGAACCGAAGCCCGTTCTCTGAGCTCCAATTTTCCAAGTGGGATACTGCTAGCTGCAACTGCCGGGCCATCGATGGTGCGCTGGATGTGCAGCACCAAATTGCAACATCATCCACGAAAAGTGACCTGCCAATCTGTCGTGGAAGGGACTCGCATATATCATTAATCATGATGGCAAAGAGTGCAACGCTTAGCACACTGCCCTGAGGTACTCCTTCCGTCTGTGGATATCTATCCGACAGATGGTTTCCAATACGTACACGGAAAACTCGTCTCGACAAAAAGTTCTGGAGGAAAAGACCCATGGAGCCACGGATTCCATACCTGAATGCCTTCATAAGAATGCCGCAGCGCCAAGTGGTGTCGTATGCTCCTTGGATATCAAAGAGCACTGCACCAACATGACGATTTTGGTGAAAGGCTGCTCGTACCACGGTGTCAAGAGTTAAAAGATGGTCGACAGTACTGCGATTTTTCCTAAAACCACACTGTGCGTTATTTAAAATGTCGTGTCGTTCCAGAAACCATGTCAGACGCACATTAACCATCTTCTCCATCAGTTTGCAGAGTGATGATGTTAATGATATTGGTCGGTAGCTCGTCGGGTCTAAGCTATCCTTGCCGGGCTTTAAGATTGGGATCATAGTAGCTTCATGCCATGTTGATGGAAAGTCGCCTTTGACCCAGAGGGAGTTCAGGGTCTTCAACATAGTAGTAAGTGCACGTGATGGAATGTGTTTCAGCATGTCGTTATGTATTTGGTCGGGGCCTTCAGAAACGCTTCGAAGGGTTTTAATGGCAGAAAGCAACTCATCCATGGTGAATGGTTCATTATAGCATAACCTCTCACGGGTGGAAAAGTTCAATGGTTTTCTCTCACAGTCTGCTTTGCGGCGTGCGAATACATCATTTTCACAGTTGCACCGACATCGACTGGATATTGTGCGGGCCATCTCATTGGCCACGTCCACCGGGTGGGTGACGTCACGACCGCCGATCCGTAGTGCCGGCAGAGGGACAGAATTGAATTTGCCGGCGATTCGTTTGATCCTGGACCAGACTTGAGAGACGGGTGTGGTGCGATTCAGCGTGCTAACGTAATCCCTCCATGAGGCACGCTTTGCCTCTCGGATAGTTCGCCGCGCGAAGGCCCTAGCCTGCTGGAAGACGATGAGGTTGGCCGTGCTACACGACTTGTCAAAAGCTCTGAATGCGCGGCGTCTTGCCCTGATTGCCTTACGACACTCCTCCGTCCACCACGGGACGGGTGTGCGACGAGGAGTGCCAGACGTAAGAGGAATGGAGTCAGCGGCGCTCTGGACCAGGACGTTCGTAAATTCCTCCACCGACACAGGTGTATTGTCAGGTGATATTGAAAACATCTCCTCCAGTTGTTTTTCATATTTTGACCAGTCAGCCTTCCTAAAATTCCACCGGCGTGGTCGCCTCCCAAGTACAACGCCATCTTGGTAGTTCAACCATATTGGGAAATGGTCGCTGCCGAGAGGGTCGTCGGCGACGGTCCAGTTAAAAAGTTGGGTGAGCTGTGGACTGCATAGACTCAGGTCCAACGCCGAAGTACGGCCGGAGGGCAGGGTAAAATGGGTCGGGGTTCCGGTATTTAAAATGCATAACGATTCATCATGCATGAATGATTCTAGGAGCTGACCACGTGTATTTATGTCCTCACATCCCCATGCAGTGTGGTGGGCGTTGAAATCGCCTAGTATTAAGATTGGTGGGGGAAGCTCAGACATCAGGTGTCGTAGCTCATTGGATGGGAACCTAGAACCGGGCGGCAGATAAAGCGAGCAAATAGATATAACCCGATGGCTAAAATGGACTCTTGCTGCAACGGCCTGCAATTTGGCATGCAGCACTAATCTCCGCGCTGCGACGCCGTGGTGGACGGCCAGCAGCACACCACCGTGTGCAATTGTGTCGGATTGCATATCGTTTCGAAAAACAGAGTAGCATTTGAGGTTGTACAAGTAGTCCGGTGTCACCTTGGTTTCCTGCAGACATATGGCCGCCGGAGTGTGGCGATTTAAAAGAGCCTGCAGCTCCTCGATGCTGGTCCTCAAACCCCTGCAGTTCCACTGTAAAATGGACCGAGGCTGAACCATTTAAAACGAGTTAAAGTAGGTATGTAGAAATATCACAGTTACTATCATCACCGAACAATCGCATAAACCCATGGGTCCATCGTAAAAGCAATGAGTGCATGGGTTGACAGCGTGAAGCGTGTGTGAAATATGTTGTGTATATTTTAAAAAGGGGGTAAAATAGGTCATTTCACGACTAATTTAGCGGAGCCCACGAATTAGTCGGTGCGTCAGGGGGCACACCTGCACTCGGTCCACGGGACTGGGTCCTAGAGCGGGACCTCGGCGATCCTTGGTCCGGTGGAGAGCCAGACGCCGGCAGGCCCCGCTTCTGGGAACCCAGTCGGGGTGGGGGTGGGGGTGGGGGAGGGCCCATGCTGTAGGAAGCCGGTCCCTCCACTCGCCGCCTTGCCGACGGGGTGGCCGGCCTTTGGGGTGGAACCTTGTCAGCGCCTTGGCGGCTCCTCGCTCGGGCCTTCACCATGTCAATGGGCCGCGCTCGCTTCGCTTCACGAGCTCGCCTTTCGGCTTCTTGATGAGTGAGCCTAGCATCGGATATTTGAAAAGGTCGGTCTGTACTTCGAGACGGCGATGGAGGTGCAGAAGTAGAGGTTGAAAGGGAGGGCGAGGTCTGACTCGGAGGAAGCGCGGAGGGTTCAGGGAGGGAGGAGGTGGAAAGGAGGGATTTGGAGGTGGTGGCGGTACATGAAGGACGTGAAGGGGGATTGGAGGAAGGAGGAGGCGGAGGATTCATGGTGGGTGGGTTGGGGCTGGGCTTGGGTGGAGGAGATCGAACGGGTCTCTTTGACAGGTGGACCTGTGTCCATTCCCCATCTCTAGATGTTGTTTTGGGTGAGGTCTCGGACGGCTCGTTGGCGGCCCCACTGGTGGTGGGTGGGGCTATGGTTTCCTCCGCAACGCTTTGGATTGGCCGCCCCTGCCTCACCGGAGACGCAAGAGGAGCGCCAAAGGCTCGAAGGAGGGCAGTCAACTGAACGATGAGATCAGAAACATTTTCGGGCTGTATGTGTTGCGGAGGTGTCAGACTATGGACTGGTGTATTTTTCAATTTCGAAGCGTAAGACGCTTTGGGATGTGATCGGTCATATGAGTCTCTTGCTTCCCGAAATGTTATTTTTTGTGTGTGCTTGATCGCTATGATTTCTTTTTCCCTCAGGTAGGACGGGCAAGTTCGGTCAGAAGATGTGTGGTGGCTTCGTCCTCTCTCACAGTTCACACACTGGGGGGTCGAGGAAGTGCAGTGCTCGAAAGTGTGGTCATTCGAGGCACACTTACCACATGCTGGGCGATTTCTGCAAAATTGAGTCGTATGCCCATATCTCTGGCACCTAAAACAGCGCATTGGGTTGGGGAGGAAGAGACGCACCTTCACACGCACGTACCCCACACGTATTTCTGATGGTATGTCTGTTCTGTTAAAAGTCAAAATTATGTTATTTGTCGGGACTGTGTCCGCACCTCTTCTCACCATCATCCTTCTCGCTTCCGTGACTCCAAACTCGGACAATCCATCAACTATCTCGTCCTCAGGTACGCCGCTCAGGTCATAGCAGTTTATTATTCCTCGAGACGTGTTCTTTGTTCGATGGGGTTCTACTTTTATTGCAATACTCTCATCCACTCTCGTGTCACCTCTCCGCACACTGTACACGAACTCAGATATCCTCAGGGCAATCTCCGCCTCCTTGGCCACCACAAACTCCACCTCCAAAGCACCATCCTTCAACCTCTCACATCTAGCAATGTTTCCAAATCTGTCGCACCCGTTCCGTCGTTGAAATGGAGATAAAGATGCAAGACTCATCGTAAGTCCTCTGAAAATGAGGACCCGAGGTGTAGGGGGAACGTTTGCGCTGTCTGTGTTGGGGGTGCCCCCACCCACGACGGGTGGGGGGCAGGTCTGGCCCCCACGAGAGGGACCAGGGGAGTTTTGGGTTATTCTGGTTGCCATGTAGTGTGTTTTAGTTTCTGCTCCTCGGGCGCCCCACCGCATAGGGCCCTACTGAGGGGACGCCTGGGTCCCGCGAACGGGAGGTCGCCAGGCGCCCGAGGAGCTATACGGGGCAGGCGGCGCCTTCGCCCGGCCGGGAGAGAGATACTCACCACCCCGACCGGGATCCAGCACCGCCCACCCCTTGACCCCTGCCGGCCGGGCCATCAGGCACTGGGACGAAACCCAGGCCCCGACCCGAGGCGACAAGCCACTTGGTCCGTATGGGGCCATACGGGCCCGCCCGCCCCTCCGGGATATCGGGACCAAAGAGGCGTGTTGGTCCCCCGTCACAACTAGCACCGTGCGGCGGGGGACCTCAACCTCCAGGACTCCGTCAACCCCGGGGGGCGGGCCTAGGGGGCGCGGCTACCCCGATAAAACTGAGCTGGTGGGCAGGACCGGGGAAGTTGCCCTGCCTGCTCATAGTAGGGATAGTTAGTGTTGTAGGGCTAGATGAAGGACATGGATGTTGGGATGATATGGGAATTGGAGTGGGAGCGTATGGACGGAAGGAAGAGGGGGTGGCTGTGGTGACCCGAGGGAGCGCCATTTCCCTAGCCAGCCGTGTAACGAGGCCGGCCCCACTGCGGGAAGTTTCTGGAGGTAACCTCGCTTGACTTTGACTGATTTGTTTGTTGATCGTTGGTGAGCTGATGCCAAAATGTTCACGCGACATGCCAAATTAATGTTGGAAAAGGTATGCCAAGCTTCGGCGGGCTATCGCGCGCCGTCCTTTCCCTATCCACGGAGAACCTTAGGTGGATGCGCGCATAACGCCCCCTCGAGGCTCTGGGTTAAGCTCTGGTTGCGCCATGCATGTCATTTGATATATGTTACGCCATGTATGTTACTTGACCTTGGTACATCGGAGGCATGACATGGCTCCTTTGATGTCGCGGGTAGTTGTGTCTTTGCTTAATGTTTTTGGTCTCCAAACCACATGTTTGGTGCTCTCAAATTGCCACATGCGATGAGGGTCCGGCGCGGAAATATACTGTGTTTATTGAATATTTACTATTTTAATTATAATGAACAGAAGGTTATTTGCTTCAATATTTTTGTGACGCCAAGTGTTCAGCCAGATATTGGTTAGTCAGTTTAGTAGGCTCCCTAGTGATGTAATGAGGAGTCCCAATCGAATGCATTTACAAATAGGGAGATACATTGTCTTTCTTTGAACTTTAAGTTGTGAAATAAGATGATGGGAATTGGGATGGAAAGAGTGTAATTGATACCAATATGCATTATGCATTATGCATATAATTTAGCATTATGCTAGTAAAGGTTGATCTGGCGGTGGATTGATGTGATCCACCGCCATGATGTATCACATTAATTTTGGACAATGGAAATATAGTTTATTTCGGACTCAGGACATCACATTGATTAAAGAGCCCTTTTTCATATTATTTTTATCCCAGATGGACTCCAGTGACTTGTGTAATAAACCATAGCTCTTCACGATTTTTTGGCTTAAGCACATGGCAAGTTTCAATCATTGGTGCTTGGTGGTGTGTTGGAGTTTAGGGGCGCGTCGACATCTAGGGTCATTTTGCGCCCATAACTAGAATGGAATCAATCTACGGTGCTACTATCATAGCTCACTATCCATCTTCACGGATGGGGGTATATCACGTCAAAGCGAGCTTGTCGAATGAACATAAAAATATTCCCAGACGCAACGGCCTCAGAGTCGTTCCCTATAAGCATACGTAAAGAAGAGTCGGTGTTCAACCGTCCTAAAATCTGGCGTCGTAGAGGTTCTAGCAGTGTACAGCCAACTAAAACATGGTACACGGTAAGCGGGTTAGAACAGCGCGGACATACGGGACGGTCATTACCGGTCAACATATAAATATGTGTTGCAAAGGTATGGCCTATTCTCAATCGACAGAGTATTACTTCTTCCCGACGTTTGGTTCGGTGAGAGGATAGCCATTTTCCTAGTGTCGGTTTTAAAACCTTGAGCTTACTACACTTTGAATTCCAGGATCGTTGCCATTCTGAATGTATACTTGACAATATAGTAGGGTATATATCTCTTGGAGGGAGCCGTAGATGGACCACACGGCCATTGCTAATGGCGTGCTTGGCGGTTATGTCAGCAGCTTCGTTTCCGGCGAGTCCAATATGGCTAGGAATCCAGCAAAACACTAAAAATTTTCCGATGTCATGCAGGGACTTTACTACTTTGATAATCCTCCGAACAAGTCGGTTATCCTGATTAAAGATGTTCAGTGCCTGGAGACTGCTCAGAGAGTCTGTAAAAATCACGTACTTGGTGGACCGGTCTTTCTGTATAAAATAGAGGGCTTGTAGAATGGCATACAGTTCGGCAGTAAAAATCGAGGTTTGCATCGGTAAACAAAAAGATCGAACACTTTGTCGACTTACGTAAGCACACCCGACACCAGAAACTGACTTTGAGCCGTCCGTGTAAATACGCGAAAAGTCGTTATATTCGTGTATTTTTTCCAATGCTAACGTTCGAAGTTCCTCCGGGTTTACCTGCCCTTTCTTTGAGCAGGTTAGTGTCATGTCGGTTTTTACTGGGAAAACCTGCCAAGGGGGAATGCTAAGCGTGATTACGTGTGCTATGGAACGCGGCCGGATATTACATTCTCGAAGAATCGTGGACAACGAGTGGAAAACGGTAATCCACGCCGGGTAATGTGGCGTGCATTTGATGTCCTCGAGAATATCCACCGATAGGCTGGATGGTTCCGGTTTTGAGCAACATTGCATGCGCATCTCGCGCCCAATAACTTACGGCGTAGTGCAAGAGGTGGCTCGTCTACCTCTACCATTACACTAGCAGCCGGTGAGGTGCGAAAGGCTCCAGTAGCGATGCGAAGAGCTACATTGTGGATCACATCAAGGCGACGCTTGGATGTGGCACACGCTCCGTCATAAATAAAACAACCATAGTCAATTTTAGAACGCACGAGCGATCGATACATAAGAAGCAAGATAGATCTATCTGCTCCATACGAACATCTAGAGACTGTACGCATTACTTGTAGTCGCTTTGCACATTTCTGTGCAAGATCGTTGATATGGGTGGTGTATGTCAGTCGGCGATCCATCCACACACCCAGAAACTTGGCAGCTGGTTTGAATGGTATATGGCGTCCATTGAGCATAATCACGGGGTCAGTACAAGAGCGTTTGCGACAGAAGTGGACAGCGGTGGTTTTCGACGTAGATATTACGAAACCGGTTTTGTTGCACCAATCCTGCACCTTCCGAACAGCCATCTGGAGTTGTCTCTCAACCGTATGTACAGAGTGTGAAGAAGACCATATGGCGAAATCGTCCACGAAAAGCGCTCTCCCTACGGAATTTTGCAGCGATGTACCCACGTCATTAATTGAAATAGCAAACAATGCAACGCTCAGTACGCTCCCCTGTGGAACTCCGTTAGGTTGCGAAAACGTGCCAGATAGGGAATTTCCCTATTCTAACGCGAAACGTTCTGGAAGACAGAAAATTTGACAAGAAGACACCCATGGGACCTCTAATTCCCATATTGTGCAGCTTCATCAGGATACCGTGACGCCATGCCGTGTCATATGCGCCGTCAATGTCAAAAAATATTACTGCTGTGTGGTGGCGTTTCATGAAACCAGAGCGTACAACTGAGTCGAGTGTTAAAATATGGTCAATTGTGCTACGGTGTTTACGAAACCCACTCTGTATGACAGTAAATAGATTGTTATGTTCTAGAAACCACATCAATCGGACATTCACCATTTTTTCGAAAAGTTTACACAGGGAGCAAGTCAGTGAGATTGGACGGTAATGCAGTGGATCAGTGCCAGTTTTATTTTGTTTACGTATGGGCACTAAAATTGCCTCCCGCCATGAAGGTGGGAATGTGCCCGATGTCCACATTGCATTTAGGGCTTCCAAAAGTGCTTCTAAAGCAGCAGCTGGTAAGCGCTTTATAATGTCATTATGCATAGTGTCGGGACCCTCTGCCACGCTCTTCAACGTGCTGATTGCTGTGGTTAATTCGGAAATGGAAAATGGTACGTTGTACTGGAGGACATTTGTGGTGGAAAAAACGAGAGGACGTGCCTCGCACCTATCCTTGTGTCTGAGAAATTGCTCGTTATATGTGTTTTCCGAGCGTGCTGACAAAGCTCGTCCCATCTCGTTCGCTACTTCTTCTGGGTCAATGATATCTCGACCGGCCATGTGTAGGGTAGGAAGTGGGAGTGGAGTATACTTTCCAGAAAAGCGTTTAATGCGGGACCATACAGACGACAGTGGTGTGGATCGATTCAATGTGTTCACGTAAGCTTTCCATGAATCTCGTTTCGCTTGGGCGATAGTACGTCTAGCGAATGCCCGTGCTTTTGCGGAAAGCTATTAAATTTGCCATACAACTATTTGTATTAAAGGTACGAAAGGCTTTCTTCCTGGCACGCAACGCCTCTCGGCACTTTTTCCGACCACCACGGAACGGGTACTCGAACTGAAGTTCCTGAAGAACGAGGAATGTATCGCCGAGCGCTCTCCACGGTTGCCGTCGTGAATGCCTCCACGGAAACACCGGATTCATTGGGATAGTCTCGGAGTCTACTCTCAATATTTGCTTGGAACGCACCCCAATCGGCCCGGTTAAATAACCATTTCGACGGTCGTCGGCTTACAACAACTCTGCTAATGAAAAAAGACCAAACAGGGAAATGGTCACTGTTATGTGGATCATCGTCCACGGACCATTCTAAAAAGGGTACAAGTTCCGGATTGCAGAGGGTAAGATCCAGCACAGAGGTCTGCCCAGTTGGCAATGTAAAATGGTTTGGCCTTCCTGTGTTAAGTACACATAATGGAAAATCTCGAACAAAACATTCGGCTGCACGTCCACGGCTCGTCGTGGTAGCTGAGCCCCAAAGAGGGTGGTGGGCGTTAAAATCGCCGCATACCATTACCGGTGGAGTGAACTGCGCCAACGTTTGGGAGAGCTCAGAAAGTGGGAACCTCTCGCCCGGCGGGAGATATACGCTACATACGGTAACGACGTGGCGATTTATTTTCACACGGGCAGCGATACACTGTATATTTGAAGATATAGATACTTGCTGGAAGGGAACAGAGTTGTGCACAGCGATAAGTACTCCTCCATGTGCTACAGTGTGCGGAGTAACATCCCTACGTAACACAGAGTAGTTGTTGAGGTGAAAATGTGCATCAGGAGAAAGCTTCGTCTCTTGGAGACAAACTACTAATGGTACTCGTAAATGTAAAATGGTTTGGAGGTCGTTGAGGCTGGTTCTCAACCCTCTACAATTCCATTGGAGAATAAAACTCATACGTCAGATATATAAAGATGAAAGTTGCGAACTAAAAACGTGGGAAACGAGAGCGGGTTAGGTTTCCCCTGTTCCCGCCCTCAAATCCGGAGGTAACCCGCGGGTTTCGGGCTGACTCGGCCCAAGGGACTGAGTCCTCGGACGGGGACGTGATGACCCCTCCCCCGGTGGAGAGCTCGATGGTGGAAGACCTCGCTTCTGAGGCCCCAGCCGGGAAGGGGGTGGAGGAGGACCCATTTGATTTATGGACGGAGCCGGTCCCTCTATTCGCCGTCGTGGCGATGGGGTTGCCGGCCTCCGTGGTGCAGCCGCCTCGGCTCCCTGGCGGTTCTTCTCGTGGGCCCTTTCCATGTCAGCGAGCCGCGCTCGTTTCGCCTCGCGGGCGCGTCTCTCAGCTTCCTGGTGTCGGGGCGGCGGTTTGAGGTTGGAGGATGGATGGGATGTAGGAGGTGGGGATTTCAGGGTAGGTGACGGGGAAGGCATTGGCGGGGAGGACCGAACAGGCCTCTTGGTCCGTTGGACTTGAATCCACTCCCCGCTTGCCGATGCTGGCCTAGACACATCTGGTGGGTTGTCATCGCGCTCACACGTCGTGGCTGCGACACCTGTGGGCTCAGAGTCGCCTGGTGTTGGCTGCCTCTGTGCAGCAGGTGTCTCGAGTGGAACTCCAAAAGCTCGAAGTAGGGCTGTTAGGTGTGATATCAGCTCAGATGCCTTGTTGGGTTGTATATAATGTGTGGTCGCCAAGGAGGATTGGGTTTTTGCCGAGTAAGAAATCCTGGGGTGTGATGCTTCATATAGATGAAGTGATCAGTGGTGCACAGAAGGATCAGTATTTTCCAGTGCTAACCTTTATATGCAACTTTTGATCTGTCCTACTCTGCCCTTTTCCATCTTCTTTGCCATGCGCGCAATAGCACAGCTTTGTTACCAGGCATAAACGCTCTATTCACATACAAAATCATTTCCACGGTTGTTTGGCTGGCGTGGCAGCACGTGCGCATTACCATTTTTCAACCAGAGAAGTTAGCTCCAGCAAACTTGGCCTTCCATCGACACAATGAGCCTGCTATGAAGGTCTGAAATGATGCTTCGTAATGTTCAGGGGAGCCTTGACCTTGATTGTAGAAAAAGAAATTGATATGGGGAAATTGTAACAGTATCGTGGGAATCACAACACTCTGTGTTATACATGCCTACCACTTTTCATCACAATTGGGTCTGTGAGTGGCGTTGATGGGGTGCGAAACAGTCAGAGAGCAGGTAAGACAGATTGCCAATTCCGCGGACTAAGATCGGTCATATTCTGACAAAAGCCTTCCCGTTTCACACACAAAACCAAATTACGGCGGAAGATTTCGACGCTCGTTCTCCCATGAAATCAGTGTCGCTCACGTGCAGCTTGTTGACTCGATCGCACCGAAATGATAACCAAAGGGTAGCCAACACAGTGGGCTTTCACATCGTGTCAAACATCCCTCATTCCCTGTGATGTGAACCGAGCCGGGCACCAATATATAGTGGTCGCGTTTTGTTTTGTCGTCGGAAAAAACCAATCCAATGTTGAACAGAATTGTGAGGGTCAAACGAAAATTGAGCGCATGGCAAGCACTACGCTTCACATACCCCTACAAATTGCACACGACCAGATAACCCCGGTGACGCGCTACCTGTCCACCAAATTTGAAAACTCAACTCAGAGGTGCCCAACTTAAAACAGATGCACGTGGGCCAAACGGTCATGTATTATAACGCACCCGGTCAACAACAAAGGCAGGCAGTTCCCTATCGAGTGCATATTTCCACGAAGTATATGCTTCGTGCGACTTGTGGTATATGCTGTGGCCCTGGCTAGCTGGTGTCGACATGGCCTCAGTTGACGGCACGAGGCACGTGCCCACTTGATCGCGCGACCCAAAACTACTGCCATAATCCGTCCGCCGAACCGGCCCACCAGATGTGGAAATTTGAGCGAAATCCGTCACGCCGTTTTGGCGCAGCAGGTGTCGAAGCGGCATGTACACAGGCAACCAGATGAACAAGCATCCCTCGATAACTTTTGACAACCGACTGTGATGCATTTAATGCCCAACAAATATGTACCGTGACTCAGTCGCTCTAAGTTATATTCACGGGTTTAAACCAACATTTCTTCACAGGCAAACACACTGCGGTGCTTCGTGTGCCTGGACAGCCCTCGACTGGGGGTGTTTCAATGCGGACATGTGGTTTGTGAGAGATGCCGCGACCAGCTCTGGGTCATGCGTCTCAGGTGCCCCATTTGCCGCGAGACCTTCGGATACGATGCTGGCCCGCAGAGATACGGGGATTGGCGCAACATCTTCTTTTAGGTAAGTAAAGGACAGAAATGAGCAATGACGAAATTTGGAAGTTGGAAAACGAGAAGAAAAAAACATAGAGACATTCAGAACGTCCGGCACAACATTTTTATCACGACCCGCTTCGTTTTTGGGTAGGTATGTTGCGCCATGATGAGGAATTGATTCGCTCAGTGATCTCGAGATCAGCGATGCTATGCAGTTTACAAGTAGCGGCACATATGTCTCACATACGTCAGATACACCGCAATGATTCCCAAAACGCTCTGCGGATGGATTCCACGGAATATCCAATGAGACGTCACACACAGCAGAATCTGTGGAATAATTGCGACAAAGAACGCACCATTCGTCTAACCCCTGCATATTTGCACATTGCAAAAGTTCATCAGTCCCGCTCCTTAAGTACTTCTTTTGGCAAAGCGGAACGACGTTCATATTTATTCACCTGGAGTGAGA